>PVHP010028597.1:0-16110 GCA_004024765.1 Zapus hudsonius | reverse complement strand
AGGAGATGTCAGCGGGGTGTTCTGCCTACAGGGCTCATCGGTCTGTATACTGTGATGTGGATGGTTCACAAGACCCGGGCCCAATCCTCAGTGATGAAAAACGCTCACAAACAGTTAGCATTTCTGATTAGAACCTTGAATAGTCCAAGTTTTTTGGGTTTTGGTTTTTTTCCTTTCTTTCTTTTTTTCCAGCACCTGGGATTGAACCCAGGGCCTGTGCATGGTTCTATCACTGAAGCAACATACTGGTCTCATCCACAGACCCTGTGAACATCATTCTTCCTGTGCAATTATTCACCTCCAGTACTCATGACTTCCTTCCTCCCTCCCTCCTTCCCTCCCTCTCCTCCTCTTCTTCTTCCTCCTCCTCCTCCCACCCCCCAGAAACTTGTATTTTTCTGATAACTGTTTTTATGCCTTCAATAAATATAATTCATGATAAGCTATGTATTAATTTTCTCACATTATCTTTAATTAAATTATTATTAACAAAATATTTTTAATGACAGGGATGTAGTGCATCTCTCGATGCTTGAAATAAGACACAAGATAGCAGAGCTGGAAGCCAACCTGAGCAGTGAACAAGAAGGTAGGTGACAGTTCAGGCAGCTCCATGGACCCCCTCCCCTTGGGTGGGAGGTGTCTCTAGCCAGAGCCCCAACCTAGATGCAAAGGCTGATTGGTCAGGTATAGACCAATCAGCTGTCTCTCTGACTTATTTGGTGGAAGTTTTAAAAAAGCTTCCCTAGAATAAAGGCCAGTCTTTTCCACATGGCATCCTAGAAGGACTTTCATTTTCCAGGTAAGACCCCTTAGCCTGGGGTGAGGGGGACTCGAGATCTTTCCCACATGAACTTTTTCTCATGATGGAAGCTATTATCTTTCTTTTTATACCTATTTAATTAAACAGCATAAATTCTGACCAAAACCTCTGCCACATATTCTCCCCACACTGGTGGCTGGAGAACTCTTTAACTCCCCATGTTACCTTCAATAATAAAGTCTCCCACTAGACCTTAATATCTTGTTGTCTATGATTTTAATTCTTTAACCTTGTAGACAAGAATTCGGGTAATCCTTAAATTTTGGGGTGCATTGGAATTTTTGCTGGGTGTTATCTAAATTCTAATCCTCAGCTCAGCCCACTACAGGTACATAAGTACACGTTTATGCATGCAAATCTTGTATAATTATGGTTCATTTTACCAAGATATCTAGGATGTATTAAGTTACATACATTGAGTAAAGTACTAAGATTTAAGTGTTATTTTTGGTGATTTTAATAACAATTTACAATAAAGGCTTTGAAACTTATACTTAAGGGTGTCCGTTATTTTTCTACCTGATAAGTTCAAAATGTTCATCAGTTCAAAAAACTATTTATTCAGGAAATCATATTAATATTAATATAAGTAATTACTTGGAAAATTAATCTATAATTTCCTTATTAAATAATAAAATATCACATTTTCTATTTACACTAGGTCACAACCATATCTTAAGTATATTGAACAAAATGAAAATCCTTATTTTAATTTTGGCTATTTGTTGTGTGCATTTGTTTTTACTGGAAGAATATTGGAGGGAAGCATAAGGTATAACATATTATACGCATACCCATATATCTTTAAAATTTGTAAAATGCAAATAGTAATTCCAAGAATATTGGGTTCAGCTTCTGTCATAGGTGGATACTTTGAACGGGAGACCTTTCTTTTCCTCAGCTTGAAGAAGTTCACTGACCATTGGGAGACAGTGTCAAGCTACAATTTGAGCATGAGAAGTATTACAAGTTCTGTTAAGGAGCATGGGGACCTACCTTCAGGAAAGGGAACCCAACACAATTTGAGTGAGGGCTCTGCGTTTTCAGAGACGTCAGCGCTTACACTTAATGCTGGTGATGGACTTAATGCTGGTGATGGAGTTTACTAGGGCTACAGGATGGACATGGTTCTTAAACTCATTCATACTTCTTTCTTTCTCTCCTGGGAGCCATGAACAGGAGTAGCCAAATGTGAACTGAAATACTGTTCTCTGTAAGTAACCAACCCCTGTTAAAGCTTGCCTGGAGAACATCATTTTGTCCAAGCCTAAAATAGCCTCCTCTTGTCTCTATATTTTAGTTATAACTGGCTCTGGGGAGGCAGCCACACTTTATTTGCCAACTAGTTACATTGGCAAAGGTAGCTGGAATGCCATCACCTAGCTAGTTACAAAATACTTGAAAATACAAAGACAATGAAATACCTATGCCCATCAGAAAAATATTACTCAACAAGTCATATTATCAACAAACAGTTCTCCTGGGGAGGGTTTTGAGTGAGCACAGAGTGAAAAGGTCAGGATGGCAGGAGAGAAAGTTCTCTTTGCTCAGTGGGTGAAGTCCAAGATGGATGGTAAAAAAATGTTTACTCTTTCCTCAGTGTTAATCAGTCTCAGAAATGTCAGGGGAGATGATTTTTATTATTTCCACTTATGCAAAAGTGAAATTTAAGATTTAAATAACATTTAAGTTGATATGGCCAGGTAGTGGCAAAAACCTTTTTACTACTACAGTTTTTTTAAAAATTTTTTAAAGATTTATTTGCAAGCAGAGAGAGACAAAGAAGAGAGAGAGAGAGAGAGAGAGAGAAAGAGAAAGAGACAGAGATAAAGAAAATGGGTGCACCAGGGTTCTCTAGCAGTTGCCAATGGACTCCAGATGCATGTGCTACTTTGTGCATCTGGCTTTATGTGGGTACTGGGGAATCAAACCTGGATCATTAGGCTTTGCAGGTAGAGACACCTTAACCACTGAGCAATTTCTCCAGCCCACCTCTATAATTTCTGATATTATAGTCACCACATCAGCGCTCAAGACAGTCTTGGATATGTATTGCTGTATAGCAAACCACCATATAATTTAGCAGTTTAAAACAGCAAATTATAATCTTGTGGATTGGCTGGGTTCACCCAGATGTTGTTGTGTGGTTGTGGTCCAGCGCTGTGAAGGGTTAACTCCTCTGAAGGTTCTATGGGGCTGGTTATTTCAAGATGACTTGTATAAAATGCTGGCATCTGATACTGGCAGCCAGTTAGTGCTGTCTATCAAATATGTTTGTGCACATTTTACCATCTTGCAACATAGTGCTGGGTTCTAAGAAGATTCCAAGCAAGTATTTCAAAAGATGTAAGTAAAACTGCCTGGCCAGGAAAAGGTCATTCCCAGATTGGTACATGGTTAAATCCAGCGTGTTCTATTAGTGAAAACAGTCATAGATAGAAGAGGATATAGCAGCAGGTGCTACTTGTCAAGGTCACAATCCCCGGGCTAGGGGTGAACTCAGAGGTAGAGCACCTGCCTCAAGTGTTTAAGGTCCTAGGTTCAATCTTAAATTCGGGAGTAATATCACATTTCAGCAAAACATAAGGGAAGAGGATATATTAATTTGGCTATATTTGCAAAATAAAATTTCCTACAGGTGCCTTAAATACATAGCCATTTAGGGCCAAGCTAAGAAAGTAAGAATGGCACATATATATATATGGGAATATGTCAGATGGAGTTAAAGTGTATTAAGGAGACAAATCAAGAAGAGTTCTTAATATGATGCTAATAACTTGTGTTTAATCCTGAAAGGCAATGGGCAGCTTTATAATTTTAAAATAAATACTATTGTGTTAACCTTATGATAGAGCTCTCTAAAATAGGGACAACCATGGGCACACGGATTGTTGAAGTAATCCTTTCCACAGTTTTTATTTTTCAATATTTTTATTTATTTTCAAGCAAAGAGAGGGGGAGGGAGAGGGAGAATGGTGTGTCAGGGCCACTGTAAATGAACTCCAGATGCATGCACCACCGTGCATCTGACTTTATATGGGTACTGGGGAATTGAACTTTGGTCCATGGGCTTTGTAGGCAAGTGTCTTAACCACTGAGCTATCTCTCCAGCCCCCCCCCATTTTCATATTTAACTAGTGTGTTTACTCTGTTCATTCAAAGAGAAAGAGAAAATATCAGAAGACTTCCACGTGATTCCGTCAACAGGGCTCTGCACCTGCCTGTGTCTTTGCACCTCCTCTTCCACCTGCTCCCATGGCTGACCTGGCTTGGTTCCCCTTGTTCCCAGGTCCCATCTACTACACTGCTCGAGGACATCACTCCAGGAGTAGTCCCCTTTTTACTACCTGTTCTTGCCTCCCTGCATCATTCCCAGAGCATGTTAAGGTGCTGAATTGATCTTGTGTAAAGCACAAACCTCTTTTGATCCATCTTTCTCTCTTCCTTTCCCCTGTATGGCAAAACTGTTCAAAATGAAAATGTATTTTTCATTTAAAAATACTTATTTATTTACGAGAGAGAGAGAGAGAGAGAGAGAGAGAGAGAGAGAGAGAGAGAGAGAGAGAGAGAGAGAGAATAGGTGCTTCGACAGAACTCCAGATGTATGTACCACTTGGAGCATATGGCTTCATTGTGGGGACTGGGGAATCAAACCCAGGCCCATCAGGCTTTGTAAGCAGTCTCTTTAACTACTGGGCCATCTTTCCAGCCCCCAAATGATTTTTTTTATTTCTGCTCTTTTTCATCTCTTCTTACTTAATCTAATCTAGTTCGTAATTGGATTAATTTTTAGGTGAAAGAGCAAAAAATTTTAAAGGAGGCCTTTTGAAGCTTTAAGATTCATAGGAAACTACACATAGAAACTTTTATGTTTTCATGAAATCTGAAATTTCATTGTAAAGTTCAGTGACAAGATAATAGGAAAGGAAACAAGCAGATGACTTTAATGAGAAGAGCAAATATTTGTACATTGCTCTCTGTCTCTTTTAACTACCTTTCAAAAAAGTGTATTACCCCATTTTATAGGTGAAAAGCCTGAGATTCTAAATGACTTCCTCAGGCTACAAAGGTGATGAATTTAGGTTCTGGAATCTGAATTCAGGCATTCAGTTCAGTCAAATCCAATTCTTGCCTGCCCCCTACTTCTTGGGCTGAAACTTGCTTCTTAATTATTTGTTTCATCTGGAAAGTAAGTAAATCTTGGTTTTGAGGCTCTGGGACATTTATTGGCTCTGTGAGGACAGAAATGGGTCAGGAGAGCTCATCAGTCAGAACTGTGCCTCCAATCACTTCTCTTGTCAAGGTGACAGACCAGTTTGTGAAGTCAACCCTGTGTTATCATCAGACTTAACCTATGACTAGCATTGATTAGAACCTCCTCCTGAAAGCCTTTGTTCACTAGGCCTCTGGGACAGGAGTCTCCTGATTATCCTCCTACCTATTGGGCATCTGTCATTTCTCTTTGTCCTAATGTCTAAAATGTTGAAATGCCCCAGGGATCATTCCCTTGTTCTTTCTTCAGTCTGTGCACCCAGCTTTTAGATAATCTGTGATCATGTGGGGGATTCGGTGCCATCAGATCCTGGGGCTCTCACTGGAGCACCTTTGGGCTTTTCATTTATAGTATGATTCTGTCGTAGTCCCACACATTGCTGGGATGAATCATCAAACCAGGCACAATTTTGGGGAGGAAAGAATTTATTGAAGTAATAGACCCGGGGGAAGTTAAGGAAAAAGGCTGGCCCCCTTTCACAGAAGCAATCAGAGAGAGAGAGAGAGAGAGAGAGAGAGAGAGAGAGAGAGAGAGAGAGAGAGAGAGAGAGAGAGAGAGAGAGAGAGAGAGGAGAGAGAGAGAGAGAGGGAGGAGAGCCCACCACCAGAAGCAAGCAAGCAAGCACACTGTAATTCACAAAATGCAGAATTGTTCAGGCTCTTCTTTTGCATATCTATCCCTAGTATTTTGCATCCAAATTAGAAAGGGCCAGTCCCCAGGAGGCCAGGCCAAAGTGACACTTCCTCCAGCCAGAAGCCTGGAGACAATTTAACAATAAACACAATTATTATAATTCTATTGGGGGACATTATTCAAACTACCACAGGTCGCTAGCTCTAACCCCCTTGGTTATCACGTAATATTTTCAATAGGTCAAACAGTTTTTAAATTCACTGTGGTATTTGCTATTTTTTTTCATAAATTTGGTTTATCTCTTCAAAACTAGAAAAACTATACTTGTCTAAAAATAGTATACTTATCTAAAACTGGACAATAATGGTGAAATATTAGAAACATTTCCATTGCTGGGAGTAACAAAGATGTTTGTTACTATCATTAAAATGTAGTATATTTTAAAAGTTTGCATCAAGCCATAAACTGTGAAAAAGAAATGGGTGTAACTATGAGGAGGAAAGAATGACTACAGTTTTCACTATTATATAATTTAATATCCTGAACTTCCCATTGGATCAATATATAATTAGTATATTAGTAAAGATTATGATTATATAAAATGGAGGAAATGTTTATTTTAAAAAACTGGCTTTTTTTTTCCAGGCAGGATCTCATTCTAGCTCAGGTTGACCTAGAACTCACTCTGTAGTCCCAGGCTGGCCTTGAACATTCAGCATTTGTCTTTCTAAGCAAATGTGACCTCGATTTGTATGACATTTTTTCCAAGTCCATACATTCTCCTGTAAATATCATCATTTAATTTTTTCCTGATCACTGAGTAGTCCTGCCTTTTGAATCTTCCTTTCCACCATAATTCATGAGGCTGACCACGAATCAAATTTCAATTTATGGGTATGTTCCACCATGCCCAGCCCTAGCCCTGCCATCTTAGAATTTGACCTCTCTGCACCATGGTTTCATCATTTGTCAAATTGGTAGCTAATTTTTCACATCTGAGGGATACGTTAGTTAACATATATTAGTTAACATATTCGCATGTGCTGCACACATGGTGGTGGCTGTGAAACAGGCCTCAGAAACTTTTTTCAAGGGGAAACAGTGAGAACGGCCCTGATTGGATGGGAGGTGGATACTATTTAGAATGCTAAATGTGGGTATGTCCAATTCCAAGGGAAGAAACATGTTCCTGATTCCCTTGAATGGCATTCATTCTAAGGATGAGTGAAGAAATGCTCAAAGAGGAGTGGCGGGCAGGAATAGGAGGTGCAGAAGTGTGGTGAGGCCTGGTTGTGGGGTTAGCTGAGGGCGAACCTAATCCCTGCCATCTGACAACTCCTAACAGAAACACATTAAATCATTTACTAGTATTAATAATACAATCATTCAGTAATAGTGAATTGGGTTGTGTTACTTAACAGAATAAATGTGAGGCGTCGGGATGATCTTGATTTTCTTTCTCGCATTTTCCACTTAGGCAATGAATGGAAAACCCGTTATGAGACCCAACTTGAACTGAACGATCAACTAGAAAAACAAATTGTTTCACTCGAAGAGAAAATGGAAAAAATCCGTGGAAATCCTTCAGGTACAAAGCAATGTATATCTTAAAAGTTGAGTTACAAGTGATAAAATATCAATAACTCATATTTCTTTCTTGTAGATAGACTATCTTCTATTCGTGTCTATGAACGAATGCCAGTGGTAAGTAAAGGTCAGTTAAGAAAATAACCCCCCAAAGGAAATTACGCACTCCCCCCGCCCCAGATGTATGCCAATCAAAGGGTTAAAGAGTGATTCAAGATTACATAAAACATTTTGTCCAGGGGAGCTGTTCCTTGTATGCGGTGGATCAGGATTGCGAACTGAGGCCGGTTCTGTCCCTTACAAAGCTGGGCCGGGAGCTGCACAGAAATAACATCAGTAATCAGGCCTCTACCTTGCAATCCAAAGAAGCATGTTTAACACACACTACAGATCTTCTACGTGTCTAAAACATGCCTATTCTCACTGCACTGTAATGTGCATATATACACACAGAGACAAGAACATATTCACATTGGTGTATCTGTATACACACATGCACACATAAATACATACATACACAGGTGTATAAGATATTTGTAAAATCTAAGAGAGAGCTCATAAAGTTGCCTAACAAAGAATATAAACTTCATTAGGTCTACTCATCTACCTTTTATTTTTGTTGCCCTTTCTTTTTTCCCATCTTTTCTTTTTTTTTGTTTGTTTTTTTGGAAGTAGGGTCTCGCTCTAGCCCAGGCTAACCTGGAATTCACTCTGTAGTCAGGGTGGTCTCAAACTCACTGCAATCCTTCTACCTCTGCCTCCTGAGTGTTGGGATTAAAGGTGTGCACTACCATGCCCAGCTTCTTTCCCTTCTTTTCAAGTTGATTTAACTCTTGAAAAATTAAATTTATGTGTGTTATCCTTTATAAAATGCATTCATTGGTTTGCTGTTCATATGAATTCATCCTATAAAATGTCAAGAAGACTCAAAACATGGCTTCTGCTTGGGTCAGAGGCATGCTTATAATTATAGTTTTCCTCAGAACTCCTGCAAAACTTTTATTTAAGAAATAGGAAAAAAACATAGTGAGATTGTGAAAAAGCAAAATTACTTTAAAAAATGCACTCAGCTGGATTTTTAGGATTCATAATAATGTTTTATTTAAGAATACGTATTATGCAAATGAATTTCTTACCCTTTATCTCAGACTTGCTATTCGTGCATGAGATAAAGCTCAATGTTATTTCCTTTAATGCTTGTATTAGTGTCAAGAGAGGAGGGGATTTACTGAAGTTCACACTGCATATAAGCCTGGAGCCAGCTTCTCTGCCTTTCACCCCATGATGCTGTACTGCTCATCAGAAAACAAATAAAAGTTTTATTTATTTATTTATTTACTTTTGAGGTAAGGTTTCATTCTAACCCAGGCTGACCTGGAACTCACTATGTAGTCTCAGGCTGGCCTGGAACTCACTGCAGTCCTCCTACCTCTGCTTCCCGAGTGGAAAAAAAATAATTTTTGACTAGTGATAGGCAGAGAATATATGGTTGAAAGCCGTATATTCCCAGGGTTTCTAGGATGCTATTCTTTAGGGATGCTATCATCTAGTAGTGAAAGATGCAAAGAAATCTTGCAGTTTTGTTAATAATGACTTGAAGAGAAAGAGTATTTGCCTGTATTTCTGTTGTCTTCAGACTAGCAGTACTCAAATTTTTACATCTTGGAAGATCAGGAAAAAATACATACATATATAATATATTTTATATATATATTGAAATTAGTGAAACTGAAGCCTTTCCCCCTCTGTAGAGTTTGATCTCCCTCTTGTGGTGGTTAGAGCAATTGCTGTTAGAGCTGTTTTGGGTGTGCCCTTCCTCCATTGCAGGTAGGAATTTAATACTACCTATAGAATGCAACACATACAATACTTCCTTTAGGTTTTAAATTTTCTAGCCACCTGCTCCTTCACATCTCAGCCCTAATTCTCAAGAAATTTCAGTAGCTTCATGCTTGTGTGACACTGTAAAGTACATTAGAGCTCACATAAAGAATATTTAGTTTGGGGCAGGAGAGGTGGCTTAGTGGTTAAGGTGTTTGACTGTCAAGCCAAAGTACCTGAGTTCAGTTCCCCAGTGCCCACATAAAGCCAGCTTCACAAGCTGGCACATGTGTCTGGAGTTCACGTGCAGTGGCTAGAGGCCCTAGCATGCCCCCCTCTCTCTCTCAAATAAAATATTTTTTTAAAAAAGAATATTTAGTTGGTTTTTTTAATGCTACCTGGAACTGAGGTGGTGACATATTCATATTGACAAAAATTATTTTTCTTGGGGTTGAGAGATAGCTCAGTCAATAAAGTCTTGCCTCACAAGCATGAGAACCTAAATTCAACCTTCAATGTCCAGGGTAAATGCCAGGCATGGGAGAGGTGAAGACACGAGGATACCTGGGACTCACTGGCCAGCCAGTTGAGCCTAATCGGTGAGCTACAGGCCAATAAGAGATTCTGTCTCAAAAGAGGTAGACGGTGTTCCTGAGGATAACACCCAGGTTATCCTTTGCTATCCACATGCATATATATATTATATTATATATAATGTATTATATATTATATATTATACACATAAAATAATTTTTGGTGTATTTATGGCATTTTTAAAATAAATATGGTTTGCTGACTGGTTGAGATCCAGAGGCTGAAAATTATATTTCTTTTCACTAAAAACAAAGAAAATAATAGAATGATCAGGTTGGGTCTGGACCAGCATCAATGCAACTGGTCCTTACTGTGCTTTGGACAAAGGTCCTGAACAAGAAATTAGGTTTCTATTTTATTTTATTTTATTATTTTACTCTATTTTATTTTGTTTTAGTTTTGGTTTATCAAGGTAGAGTCTTGCTCTGGCCCAGGCTGACCCGGAATTCACTATGTAGTCTCAGGCTGACCTTAAACTCACAGTGATCCTGCTACCTCTGCCTCCCAAATGCTGGGATTAAAGGTGTGCATCCCACACCTGGGTTAGGTTTCTTTCTTTTTTTTTTTCTTTTTTTTTTTTTTTCTTTTTTTCGAGGTAGGGTCTCGCTCTAGTCCAGGCTGACCTGGAATTCACTATGTAGTCTCAGGGTGGCCTTGAACTCAGGGCAATCCTCCCCAGTGCTGAGATTAAAGGCGTGTGCCACCACGCCCAGCTCTTAACAAGTAAAAATATTCTTGATTTTACTATTAGAGAGATTATTCTTTTAAGCGAGAGTGAAATTTTAATCTTGATTGGATACAGATCAGTTTATAGCTGTCAGCCTTTTAAATTTATTTTGTGATTAGCATACAAAGTTTTAAGTATCATTATGGCATTTTCAAACATAATTTATTTTAGTTGAATATTTTCTTCCTCCTGTCCTCAATCATATTCCCTTCCCCTTTCCCTTTTTGCTTTCAGGTTGTGTGTCCCTTTGCTCTCTCTCCACCCCTTCCTCATCATCTCCCTTTCTCATTTCTTGGTCACCTTTCTGGATTTATGTAAGTTTGCTCCCATTCATATGCATACATATAAATATTACAGCTGTGATCCACAGACAAGAGAGAACCTGTGATTTGGAGCTTTCTGAGTGTGGGTCATCTCACATAATATCATTTCTTCTAGATCTATCCACTTTCCTTCAGATTTCCTAATTTTGACTTTCTTTACTGCTGAGTCAATTCTGTTGTATATTAGTACCACATTGCTCATTTGTTGATGAACATGAGGCCGGTCAGAGTAGCAATCGTAAGTAATAACGTCTTTCTGGATTTATCTGCCTAAAGATATCCCAGATCAGGCCCATCTAACCCTACCAACTGACCGTAGGCCAATACCTGAGATTCTGGCAAGAGAGGAGCCACCACAGTCATAACGTGGAGGATCCATATGGAATCCCGCAGAGAATGACGGGAGGAATGAAGGACCCACAGCCACAGACATTCAATCTACACAGGATAAGCCAGTGAGACAGAAACCAATGATCTTCGACACAAAGACCCCTAAACTCACAACATTAAAGCAGCCTTAATATTCACCCACGACGACTCAGGGAACTGAGCGGAAGAGGGGGCGGAAAGATTGTGAGAGCCGTGGTGGGGGAGACTATCCAGAGGCATGGCACCCCTCAGTAACAACACACTTGGGCCAGGAGAACTGGGCTGACTCCTAGGCTATCCATGGTCCCCTGCCATAAGGACTGATCCAGATGGCCCACAGAGGAGGATATCCAGCTGAGTGGGGATGGGGAGGGGAGCATTGGGGAATTGGGGATAACAACTCATTGTTTGCCCACTGAATAATGTAACTCATTATGGAAAATAAATATATATTTAGGACTTAAAAAAAGATATCCCAGATCAATAGATATTTGAAGATGCCTGGAATAATGAGGCTGAGAATACACACAGAGATTAGATAGTGAAGTGTTTACATTCACACTAGAGCACATGAGTCTTTGTGGTGGGAAGCTATCAAAATCCTTTATATAGTTTTAAAGCTTCTCAAACATCCCCCAAAGAAAAAAGATCCCCAAGTGTAGGTGAGAAACCAGTTAACACTTGTTATAGTCTAGGTAAGGGAAGGTGAGGGTTTTTGTGATGGTTAGGTTTTGTTGTCAATTTGACCTTTTTAGTAATCTTGGATAGGTCTCTGAGGTTGTTTTCAGAAAGGCAACCTCTCAGTAGGGGGGGAGGATGTAAGGAAGCTCAGGAAAACTAGAAACAAACTTTCCTTTCTGGGGCACAGAAGGAGGGAAATTCCAGAGACTCTGGGAGTAAACAAGTCTGGGAAAGGGTGGCAAGACCTCTTCTCAAGGCTAAATAAAGGGGAAGGAATTCTCTCCTGGGTCCTCTGCCCCCCCTGCCTATTTGCTATTGTGTGTGGGGGGTGCTGATGATTGGTTTCTCTCTCTGCTTGGACCTGTAAAAGGGAGATAGCCTCTTTCACCATTATAGATTTTCCCCTGGATCTGTAGTTTAAATAAATCCCTTCCTCCCATAAACTGTGCCTGGTTTGGAGGTTCATCCCAGCGGCATGTTGCTGACTGTAACAGTTTTATTATTTTTGTTTTTTTGGCTTGTGCCATATCATATGTAGATGTGCCAGAGGAAACATTAAATATTTGTAGGAATAATTTCATGAACACCCAAGCACTGACACAGCAGGAACAGTATTTAAGGAGGATTTGGGGTTCTGGCTTGAATAGCTTCATGGATTCCAACAGATAGGAGGATCCTTTGGGATCAGAGCTAGAGAAGACATTAGGAAATGGTGAGTGTGGTTCTGTCTATGTGCATTACTTAGGTGATTTGGGTCAGTCGGTGACTGGAAGTAGTTTCAGGTGAAGCCATAAAATATAAGAGATTATTCCAGAACAAATGTCTGAAAAGCAGGATTGAGAATGGAGTCAGCGGAATAATAAAAATTAAAATATTCAGATTAGCTAAAGAGGTCAAGATATGAGGAAAGGAAAAATATTAAGAAAGGATGGGGGGGCAGAAGAGGGACATGGAAGAGACAGCATCGCAGAAGGACCGGAGTTTTAGGAGTGTTCAGTGAAAGAATGTTTTCCAGTGTTCTGAAGCTGGGAAGAGAAAGCACATAGAGTTCATGCAATTTACGCAAAATTGAGGAAGGTAACTGAATAACCAATGAGGAAACATGGAGGGGATGAGTAGGGCTGAGAAAATGGAGTGAGTAAAAACTCCTTTATGTTGAAACAGCTTTTGGAATCAGACTGTCCTGGTTCAGAGTCACACCACAAGACATGGAGGAAATGGTGCCAACTCCCGGAGGCTTAATTTTCCTCATCTGTAATGCCGAGTTCATTAAATTCTCTTGCAAGCCTGTTCAGCAGATTATTAGAGATAATAATATGGTGGCTGACATTGTAGGTACCATGTTAGTACCCTTCCTCCCTTTCCTTGATAAAGGACAAGTAACATTTCATTAGTACAGGTCTATCATGAAATGAACGTGAGCCATTGGAAAGGGATTAGAATGAGGGCTAAGGCCCAAAGACATGCAATCTCTTTTGCTTCAGAAGTAGTGCAGCCAAAGTAAGTTGTGGACCTTCTGGGACCTTCTCAGAACGGTAGGGCCACCCTAAGGTTTGTCGTACCTCTCCAGGAAGCACAAGGTGTCAGTTCAAACTTAACATCTTCAACAAAAACTGCCAAACTGTTTTTTCTCCTGGCCTAGCTGGTGTGCATGTTCTTGCTGCCTCTCTGCATCCACTAGAAAAAAAAGCCAAATCACTCCCTAATGTTCTTTTCTAATGTGCCTAACAAAGACCTAGAAGACATGAATCTGTCATAAGAATTCCAAGTAGGCTGTGTTGTCTCTGATAAACATTATGATGGCTTGACATCCCAGGCTTCTTTCATTTCTAGGATGGCTGCAAAGCTAAGGATCCAGTTGAACTTGATTAGAACTTGATGGCTCCTAGCACACAGCCTTCATGGTGGTTCCCCAAGAGTATTTTTGTGTGATAGTTTAGTGCTTTATTGTAATACACTAGCACAAGGCAGGGATGTAGCATTCCTTAAATTAGCTCATGTGAGCCCCAGAAGCTCGGGGTGCCCATGATGCTGTGCCTTACACAGGAAGGATACCTGAACAACTCCATCCTTCCTCACCGTGTTGTCCGGCAGACTCGTGACCTTGGCAGCTTGTTGATGTACAGAGCTGGGTTTAATTAAATTTTAAACTGAATGAGAGTCATATGAAGGGACTGGGGAGTTGGCTCAGTGGTTAAAGACACTTGCTTACAAAGCCTGCCAGCTCAGATTAAATTCCCTGGTAACCACATAAAGCCAGATGTGCAAAGTGGTGCATGTGTATGGAGTTCTGGCTTGTCCATAATCTGCCTGCCTGTCTCTCGCATAAATAAATAAACAAATAAATATTTTTTAAAAAAGAATCCTGTAGCATTGTTAAAAGTACATACTCTGGGGCCTCACCTGTAGGGACACTCATCTCATAGGCTATTCTGGTGAAGCCAGACACTATAATTTTTAGTATAATTTGAGACAACAGATTTAGTGGATCAGTTTTTTTTTTTTTTTCTGGGAGAGAATCTATATCCTTCAGAAAAAGATGTGCCACACCACACAGCCTCTTTTGTGACATGAGTTGCTCTAATGTCTCTTTCTAACACCACCATTTATTCTGGTCAACAGAGTGGAAATATGGACAGCCAATCTAACTGAAAAGTAGGGAACTCCAGGTTCAGTGAGAGACTCAGTCTCAGGGAAATCAGGTGGAAGAGCGATAGAAGAAGGCACCCAAGGTCTTCTCTGGCCTCTTCACAATGCACATGAGGCACGTGCACCTACACACATATGTACATACTATACACACCGAACAACGGAAAAAAATATAAGACTGTGTTAAGGTTATACATTTGCATGGAAGAAAAATAAAGTTTTAAGGAAAATTTTTGGTACATTTTAAATTCTAGGTAAATTTTTTTATAAAGTTAATCTGTTACAAATTAACTTTTAAAATATTATTATTATTTTTTGTTGGTTTTTTACCTTAGGGTCTCGCTCTAAACCAGAATGACCTAGAATTCACTCTGTAGTCTCAGACTGGCCTCAAACTCACAGCAATCCTCCTACCTCTACCTCCTGAGTACTGGGATTAAAGTCATGCGCCACTATGTCTGACTAAAATATTATTTTTTGTCTGCTTGTCTTACTTCCCTTCTAAAGTATGTTGTAGCTTTCCAGAGGACAGACCCAACGGTCCTTCTCCTTGCCCTGTTTAACAGGAGAATCACTTGAAATTTTGATTTATAAAATTCATTTAAAATATTGGGAAGTATCGTAATCACATACTTGACCTATCTGAGCAGCAAGACACTCCTGTCTCTCTCTTTCCCTCTCTCTCTCCCTCTCCCCTCTCATGCTCAATACTTTAACTTCTGGTCTCATAACTCACTGACATATTCCCTTGACTTCATCTTGTTCCTGTCTTCCCGACAGGATGTTTCTTTCTTCCCATCTTCATTCTTTATTTCTCCTATTTTTCCATTCCAGATCCAGGGAGCCATGGTCCCATCAGACTCACTTTGGTCATTCCACCTTCAGAACATTCTTAGAAAAAAATGCTAAAGTCATGTGTACAGGTATATATTTTAGAAGCTGATAACCAGTCATAAAAATGGAAGATCTTACATGTACACATATTTTTGTGTAAAATATATTAAAATGACATACCAACTATATGGTGAAAGGGTTAGTGAAGAGATCATGGGTTCTGTCTAGGAGGGCCCCCAGCGGGTGGGAGCAGGGAGGAGGGAAATGGGAATACCACCATAAGACTTGCTCAGGCAATGCATCTAATTATTTATAATAAATATGGGGGAAATTTATGACATAAACAAAGGAAGTGGAAGTCCCACTGTCCATCAGCTCTGTTTCCTCTGTAGAGCCATCTGAGCTCATCCCTGAGAGGGATTCTTTCACACTTCCCCCCAAGTTTTCATCCTCCCCGAAGATCAGAACATGTGATTTGAAGACAGGTGCAAGACAGAGGAAAAATCAAACAGAATTTATATATAAATCCAGTAAGCAATGCTGTCCACAAGAGGGGGCGCTTGAGATTCAGAATTGTTTTATGAGAAATTGCCTTTATGTTAAAATCTTTTATGCGATACATTTTTTTGTCTACATGTTCTTTCAATTAGAAGGAGGTTCTTATTACTCTATTATTTGGGGTTTGTTCACTTCTCTACTTAGTTCTCTTTATTT
Organism: Zapus hudsonius; assembly: GCA_004024765.1. NCBI lineage: Eukaryota > Metazoa > Chordata > Mammalia > Rodentia > Dipodidae > Zapus > Zapus hudsonius. The sequence continues at coordinate 82 of PVHP010028597.1, read as the reverse complement.
TTATTCCATGTATTTTGGAGACATCAAAATATATATATGAAATTTGAATTGTATTGAATTTTAATATCCTTAGGTATAAAGT
>PVHP010028596.1:0-22948 GCA_004024765.1 Zapus hudsonius | reverse complement strand
ATACAGTCTCTAAACCTTACTCTTTGCTCTGTGGATTTCAATTCTTTGAATTCAGGAAACAAGAATTCAAGGACACCCGAAAACTGTCAGTGCATTTCATATGTTGGTGCACTGGTATCACATTGGTGTGTTTGGCTGGGGATGTCAGAGGCTAGCCCACACCAATCTAACTCCAGGTCCCCGTGTCCCTCACTCACCCTTGAAGGCCTGTTTTCTGTGTCCACTTTCCCCAACTCCTTTCTCTCATTCTTTCTCTCCTCCATCTTTACCTAGGACTGTCTCCCTGCCTTATATCAATGCACTTTTGGGATCCCTTAGATAGCCCCACTAGAGAAGTAACCCAGCCACCATACTCAATGAGTCCCCTCAGCTTGCAAAAGCCAGATCAGTCATTGTCCTAACTCCCTAACGGCAGTTAGGTCTGCTTCTTCAGAGGGGTATTGAGGACAGTGGGCAGGTTAGGGTGACGGGGCCCCTGAAAGTAATAGTGAGGAAGTCCTTGAGCCTGCCCTTGAAGTCCCCACTTTGCTAGAGGTCAGAGAAGGAACTGGTTTCTTCTTATCCCTTGCTGCCTAAAGGAGTTCCCTGGATCTGTTTCTCCTTAAACTCAACCTGAGTCCCTCCTTATGAAGGAGCTTCACTTTCCTAGAATTAAGATTCTCAAGTCCAACATAGGACAGATCCCCATAACTGATATGCTACCATGGCACCAGTTGGCATGAGTTGCCTGGCTCGTCAGCCATGTAGTTTATAGGCTAACTTCTGGTTTAGCCTTCCCCAGAAGCCTGAAACAACATTATCCGGTATATGACTCTCAGTAGGGAGAAGGCTTCAAGCTCAGCTCCAGCTTGATTTCTTTCTTTCCTTTTTTATTAATTAGTTTTTAAATATTTTATTTATCTATTTTCAAGCAGAAAGATACAGAGAGAGAGAGAGAGAGAGAGAGAGAGAGAGAGAGAGTATGGGTACGCCAGGACCTCCAGCCACTGCAAACAAGCTCCAGATGCATGTACCGCTTTGTACATCTGGTTTATGTGGGTACTGGGGAATTGGACCCAGGTTTTTAGGCTTTGCAGACAATCACCTTAACTACTGAGCTATTTCTCCAGCCCTTGATTTTTTATTTGATCAGAACACGTACTGTTTGTGGGAGGCACCTGAATCAAACCATCACAGCATGTGTCTCAAATAAAAAATATTTTGTTCAGAAGAGAGACTAGGGTTGGAGAGTTTGCTCAGTGGTTAAGGTGCTTGCCTACAAAACCTAACAACCCAAGTTCGATTCCCCAGTACTCAGGTAAAGCCAGATGCAAAAGATGGCACAAGTATCTGGAGTTTGTTTACAGTGGCTGAAGGCCCTGGCATGCCCGTTCTCTCTGTGTCTTTCTCTCTGTCTGCAATTCTCTGCTTGCAAATAAATAAATTAAATATTTTTTTTAAAGAAGAGAGACTAGTTGGAAAGAAGTTCAGGGAAGGGGATGCAGAAGGAGGGACAAGGAAGGGTGGTGGGAGGGATTGTGATCAGGATACATTGTGGATATTATGGCGATGATCAGTAAAAAATTAAAAAAATAAAAATAAAAGATTTTAAATGGTCTTCAAATAGAAATGTATAGGGCTGCTGCTCCATAGGCATAGCATATCCCCACCGCAGGCAGAGCCAGCTTACCTAGTAGGCAGAGGAGGCAAGGGCTTCGGCTCAGGATTCATTAAGAAACTCACAGAAATATTTCAATTTTTTTTGGGGGGTGTCGATTTTTCGAGGTAGGGTCTCACTCTAGCCCAGGCTGATCTGGAATTCACTATGTAGTCTCAGGCTGGCCTCAAACTCATGGCCATCCTCCTACCTCTGCCTCTCGAGTGCTGGGATTAAAGTCATGCACCACCACACCCGCCTCAATTTTTATTTTCTTAAAATAAGAAAAATAAACATGATAATAACATATATCACTGGATTCAGCCTGGATCATACTTGACTAAAAAAGACAGAAACCAAGAAACATAAAGCGGCAGTGACAGAAGGTTATTAGAGCAGAGATCCGAGCAGGAGATAAAGGATGGAGCCAAAGGACCGTGACAAGGTTCCTTCGAACTTTGAGAGGCAATATTTCTTTAAGGTTCTATGACTGTGCTCTGCTCGCTAGATCTGCCAGCTCGAAATTCACACTGCAAGCACTTCCTGCCTCTCCTGAATCCTCACACATAGCCTAACACGGCTCCTCACTGCCAATGAGATAGCACAAGCCACCCCTGCCTTTATCATCTGCTTGTCTTCTCTGTTTGCTTGCAAAATAAAGAAATTCTCATTTTCATTGTTACAAAATACATTTAATTCCAGACATTGTAAGCATTGTGCAGACATTTCCTCATTAATATGTGCATCGCTTTGCTGAAGGAGATGGAGTCTTTCTGTTTGGTTGTTAACTTTAAAAATGAGCAATGAACCCAAGAAAAGATGAAATGTGAGCTGTGCTTTGAAACACATGGAGAAAAAGAGATCTAGAATGATGATGATCGTTGGACCAATTTAGGGCAGTGGAGAAAAGAAGGGAAACTGAGGCACGACCTTCCACAGATGCAGATTTCTCAGCTGCAGCAATGAAGGACAGTAATTTCCACGGGGGCAGGGCAACTACTGCCCTCGAGTGGGGTTGAAGTGGACCTTTTCAAGGAACTGAGGTGGGGGACAGGCAGGGCAAGAAAGGGAGATTAAAGGAAAAGCAATGGACCAGGTCTGTTTTCCGGGTGAGTCAGGAGTGAAGCAGGGCTGTTTCTCTGGCTTGTTTCCCGTGATGGGCCGGCCAGGTATCTGGCTATGGCCCTCAGGTTAGGCCTGGCTAGTTCTTAATTATATCCTTGCTTATGATCTTGGACAGCGGTTCCTGTGCAGCAGATACACAACATAGAGCACTGTTTTCTGTTTTACAGCAAGTTTCAGGGTTCACACTTCCCAGCAACCTCTGTGATTCATTAACTGTTGTAGTCAGCTTTCTAGTGGCTGCGCAGAAAGAACCCAAACAAAAGCAGCTTATGGAGGAATGGGTTTATTTGGCTTATGGACTTGAGGGGAGACTCCATCCTGGCAGGAAAAACAATGGCATGAGCAGAGGGCTGGACATCACCTCCGCCACAGCACTGGAAACAATGGCAGGAAGGTGTGCCAAACACTGGCAAGGGGAAGCTGGCTTATAACCCCCATAAACCCGCCACCAACAACACAACTCCAGTTAAATTCTAATACCCAAACTGCCAACAGCTGGAGATCAATCATTCAGAACACATTCATTTGTTTGTGGGGGGCACCTGGATCAAACCATAACATTAACCCTTTCCCTGATGAGGATGACAATGGCTGTAGCTGGGGAAGTAAAGGTCACGGTGACACTCCTACAGCACCTAGCAGTGGTTCTCAGCTACTGCTGCACAAATTGAAATGACTTGTGTGCAATAAACAGATGCCTGGACCCCACCTAACACCTTTCTCCTCAGAATGGCCACAGAATACAACACTGGTCCTGTGTTTTGGAAACATTCCCAATGCGAGTCCACTGTTACAAAGGCTTGCCACCACTGTGTGGAGAAAGAGTGTAAAAGCCCAGCAAGGAGAAAGTTGCAAGAGATGGTTTGGCATCTGAGTCTTCAGCAGAAATAGTAATACAGACATGGCAAAGGGAGGTCCTTCAAAGTTGGTTAAGATGGGTGATGTTGAGGCAGTGAGAAAGCTGTGGCCTTTCCAACCCTACCAACAAGCCACAATTCGATAGCTGACATCCTGGCAAGAGACGAGCCACAGCAGACCTACTGTGGAGGATACACATGGAACCCCACAGAGAGTGGTGGGATGGCAAGAGACCTATAACCACAGCCAATCAGTCAACCCAGGATAAGCCAGCGAGACAAGACACCAACGATCTTCAACATAACCTAAAGCAGAAGTTCAGAGACTCCTAAGACCTCAACAATAAAGCAGCCTTAATACTCACCCACCATGACTCAGGGAACTGAGCGGAAGAGGCGGGGGGAAGATTGTAAAAGCCATGGTGGGGGAGAATATCCAGAGACATAGCCCCCCTCTCAGTAACAACATACAAAGAGGGGTGAAACTGGGTTGATTCCTAGGCTATCCATAACCCCCTACCCCATGGACTAGATTGCCCACGGAGGAGGATACCCAGCTAATTGGGGATAGGGAAGAGGGAAATCGGGGAACTGGAACCACCAACACATTATTTGCTCATTCAGTGTTTGTAAATTGTAAATAAAAAAAAAGATATATTTTATTTTAAAAAAAGAATAATAGGGCTGGAGAGATGGCTCAGCCATTAAGGCACTTGCCTCCAGTGCCTAAGGCTTCTGGTTCAATTCCCCAAGACCCACATAAGCCAGACCCATAAGGTGGTGGCCCTGGTTCTCTCTCTATCTATCTATCTCTATCTCTATCTCTATCTCTCTTTCTCTCTCTCTGTATCTCTCTGCTTGAAAATGAATAAAGAAAATATTTAATAAAAAATAATAATAACCCTGAGCTATAAGGGTAAAACCCACATTATAAAAGGTTACTTACCCTGATATACAGATATTTGTGAGCTCATAAAATTGAGGTATGAATGAAAGAAAGTAACTGGGAACATAGATATCCAAACAGAAGCTTTAATCTGGGGTCCTGAGACTACCCCTCAATCCAGCATCCATGGCTAGATGACACATAACCTATGAACTTGAACTTGAAGGGGGAAAATTGCATCTTGACTTTTCCACTCACCTCTCACTGACATGCTGCTTTTCCTTCAATAGGACTGTAGGCTTCACACTTGAGCAGTAGGAACCTGTGACTAACACCTGCAGTAATCACAGCCACGTTAATATTTTTTTTTTGAGGTAAGGTCTCCCTCTAGCCCAGGCTGACCTGGAATTCACTCTGTAGTCTCAGGTTGGCCTCGACCTCACAGCGATCCTCCTACCTCTGCCTCCTGAGTGCTGGGATTAAAGGTGTGCGCCACCATGCCCGGCACGTTAATATTATAGTATGGTTGATATAAGGTTGTAACATTACTTTCAATCCTCACTGCTCAAGATTATTAGGATTATTTCATATATTAATAAGAGACACACAAAATTGTTTTTTATAAACACTGTACCAGAGAGTACTTTTTAAAAAAATATATTTTATTTATTTGACAGAAAGTGAGAGAGAGAAAGAGGCAGATAAAGAGAGAGAGAATAGGTATGCCAGGGCCTCCAGCCACTGCAAAAGAACTCCAGACACATGGGCCACCTTGTGCATCTGGCTTTATGTGGGTACTAGGGAATCAAACTGGAGTCCTTCTGCTTTGCAGGCAAATAGTTTAACCTCTGAGCCATCTCTCCAGCCCCAGAGTGAGTACTTAACTGACAAAAACTTCTGGAACCTTCAGCCTTGAGCCCTCAAATAAGGAGATGGATGCAGTTCAATTCCTATTATATGCAAGCTATTGTGTTGTGTATATGTGAGATCAAACATGAAAAGTATTTTTAAAAAAGACAACTGAAGTAAATGAGATTAGGAAATAATGAACTATGAAGTACAGAAGAGCCAGAGGTTCACAAAAAAAGTAAATGTAATGCCGGGCGTGGTGGCGCACGCCTTTAATCCAAGCACTCAGGAGGCAGAGGTAGGAGGATCACCATGAGTTCAAGGCCACCCTGAGACTACATAGTGAATTCCAGGTCAGCCTGGGCTAGAGCAAGACCCTACCTTGAAAAACCAAAAAAAGAAAAAAAGAAAGAAAAAGTAAATGTCAGAGTTGGAGATATGGCTCAGCCGTTAAGGCACTTGCCTGCAAACCTAAGGACCCAGGTTCAACTCCCTAGTACCCACATAAAACCAGATTCGCAAGGTGGCACATACATCTGGAGTTCATTACAGCAGCTGAGATCCTGGTTGTGCCCATTTTCTCTCTCTCTCTCTCTCTCTCTCTCTCTCTCTCTCTCTCTCTCTCTCTCTCTCTCTCTCCTCTCTCCTCTCTCCTTGCAAATAAATAAAAATACTTTTTAAAAAGCAAATGCAGACAAAATAAATACCCCCACCCTACACAACCCTGTTCTCATTGGGCACTCTTCCTTTCCTGCCCACATACTTTTGTCACTTAGACAAAAACCACTGGACAATAGCTCTCCAAATACCAGGTCACAGACTGGGGCTTCCAGGCCCCAGAGAACTGAGAAAATTAATACATTATCAAGTATGTTACAAAACTAATACATTCAACTTCAAAGAATGTTCTTTCTCTGAAATTATGAGTTTCCTTTTTCTTTTTTTAAATTTCATTTTCCTAATATTAAAATGTTCTTATAGGAAATAGCATTGATATTAGATAACATTTTGTTTTTATATTTTAATATCCTTGCTTGGCAGTACAAAGCTTTGTAAGTCTTGTACCTGCTTCCCAATTCTTAAAATTATTTTTGTTGCTTCATGAAGTCCAAAATGCTACTAGTCTTGCCTTATGCATTTTTTCTTTTTTTTTTGCTCCTCTCCTTTAAGAGATGAAGTCTCAGCAAGGCTCTGAGTCTTCCACTCCAGCCGGCTAGGCGGAAGCATAAGCTTCAGATCTAGTGTAAGACCCAGTTTTGCCTCCTGGTTCTGCCACTGTCCACCTGTGTGATCTTGGGCAAGACACTTGGGCTAGCCTTCTTTTCTGTAAAGCACCATTTTTTCCTCCTGAGATAGCTGAAGAGTTGAATGAATTAATGGATATCAAAGTTCTTATAAACTGGGCTTGGTGGCACACACCTTTAAGCCTTTGATCACTCCACTCAGGAAACTGAGGTAGGAGGATTGCAGTGAGTTCAAAGCTAGCCAGGGGCTACAGAGTGAGTTTCAGATTAGCCTGGGCTACAGTGAAGACCTGACTCAAAAAAACAAAACAGGCCTGAAGAGATGGCTTTAGCAGCTAAGGCGTTTGCCTGCAACACAAAGGACCTGAGTTCCATTCTCCAGTACCCATAAAACCCAGATACACAAGAGGGCACATGTGTCTGGAATTCATTTGCAGTGGCTGGAGGCCCTGCTGCACCCATTCTCTCTCTCTCTCTCTCTCTCTCTCTCTCTCTCTCTCTGCCTCTCTCCCTCCCCCCTCTCTCAAATAAATAAATAAAACATTTAAAAAAGTACTTCATTTCTGGGAGTGGATCTCGGGTTTTTCATGGTGGAAAAAGATTATACCTATCATAACCCTTATAGCTTTTCTGTTAATTTTTGGACCCTGTATACTCAATCGTGTTTTAACTTTATCTCTGCTCATTTACAATCAGCTCACACTCAAATGGTCCTGAGACAACCTAACTCCATCTACCTGGGTTCCCTAAATCTCTCTCCAAGGCCTAAAAGTCTACAAGAAAGGGAACCCTAAAATTGTCCAGTGTGCTTGCGCCCATTCCCCCTTAACTGTTTGCTTTCATTCTTTCTCTCCAACATTTTCTTCCAGGACTGTCTTCCAGCACTCCACCAGTGCACATTGGTGTCCCTTAGCCCTTCCCAACTGCCAAACCCAATGGCCCCACTGGGTTACTTCTTCAGAGGGGTGACTGAGGCACTTTAGGGTGACTGGGTCCTGTAGGTAAACAGCAGGAGTGTCCTTGGCTCCCTTGCAATCTCACTTTGGCTTCTCCTTATGTCTCGCCTGGAGTTCCCTAGATCTGTTTTTCTGAACAACCTGAGCCCCTCCCTGGGAAGGAGCGTTCCTGGAAGGTTTGAACCTGATTCTGGCACTGTGGTTGATTAAGCTCGGCACCAAAACTTAGCATCATGGCTGGTTTATCAGCCCCCAATCAGAATCCATAAACGACTCTAATTTGGGTCACAGGGTGGGTTTTACTCCCTCTTTCCTCCTTCATGGTGGGAACTTTCTGTACTTCCTCTTCTTTCCTTCACTTAAACTAATAAAGTCTCTCTAAACCTAAAAAAAAATTAAATTTTTTAAAAAGTACTTTACATGATCCTTGTCACCATCGTTGTCATCACCATCTGACTTAACACTACATGGCCAGTCTCAGAGACCACTTCCTACCAAAAGATCTCCAACTACTAGGGAATCTACAGGGCTTATGTTTCCTATTTAGTTCAAGAAACATGAACTGCTGATATAATATTTCTGCCAAGATTATATAATTTAGCTCTAATCATGGAACATCAGACAAAACCTAATTTGAGTGACATTATAAATAAAATAAAAAACTGACCTAAATTCTTTTAAAATGTCAAGGTCATGAAAATGAAAGAAAGACCAAAAAAATCACTCCAGATGTATAATACTGGGTTGGATTCTGAATGGGTAAAAAACAAAAAAATGCTATAAAAGAAAGTGGGGACAATTGGCAAAATATAAGGTATGTACATTCAATAATAGTGTACCAGTACCAAGCAGCCTGAATGAATAATCTTGGAAAATATAAAGTAACTGTTTGTCCAGGTGTGATGGCTCATGCCTTTAATCCCAGCACTTGAGAGACTGGGGTAGGAGGATTGCTAGGAGTTTGAGGACAGCCTGGGTTACAGAGAGAGTTCCAGGTCAGCCTGGGCTAAAATGAGACCCTGCCTCAAAAAATATATAAAGTTCCTTTATTCTTTGCTGCAAGCAAATACCTAAAATGAAGCAACTCAAGGTAAGAAAGAGTTTACATGGCTCTCAAGGGTCCACTCCATCGTGGCAGGAAAAGCACAGTGGCAAAGGCAGGAGGTTGGCTGGTCACATTGCATCAACAGTCAGGAGGCAGAAAGCAAACAGAAAGTGGGGCCGGGCTATAAAGCTTTAAAGCCTACTCACAGTGGCCCACTTCCTCCAGCAAGGTTCCATCTCCTAAAGATTTCTCGGAGGGTCCTATGAGCCTACCTCACATCCAAACTACAGACACCTAAAGTCAAAGGGGCATGACCTAGGAAAATGTGGTCAAGTGGTTCAGAAAAAAATAGTCACCCTGCCAGGTCTGGTGGCACACACCTTTAATCCTAACATTCAGGAGGCAGAGGTAGAAGGATCACTGTGAGTTTGAGGCCAGCCTGGGACTATAGAGTGCATTCCAGGTCAGCCTGGGCTAAAGTGAGACCCTAGCTCAAAAAAAAAAGTCATCCCTCAGTATTCACATGGGATTGTTTACAGGTCACCCCCACACCCCATCCTTATCAAATTCTAAGGATTCCCAAGTCCTGTGGCATAGAATTCACATATAATATAATCTATAATCTAATGCATACTTTAAATCATGTCTAGATTACTTACAATATGTAATACAGTGAGAATGTGATTTAAATAATTAATAGGCTACATTGTTTACAGAATGGTAACAAGAAAGTCAGTACATGCTCAATGCAGACACAATTCTTGGTAATAGTTTCAATCAGAGGTTGCTTGGATCCAAGGTTATAGGACTCACAGAATCAGAGGGTTAACTGTGTGTGTGTGTGTGTGTGTGTGTGTGTGTGTGTGCGCGCACATGTATACAAAACAAGAAAGGATAAAGCAAATTTAGCAAGATATCAAAATCGGTGATTACTGGCAAAGCACCAAGTAGGATAACAATACCTGAGATTGTGCAGAACTGCGCAGTTTGCAGCATTGTCTCACATGATTGCTCATTTAATTTGATTCTCAATGATCCCCAGTGTTGTACTGCACTGAAGCTGAATCTTATGGGTGGATGGGAAAGAAGGATCGAGAATTTTAGACATGAAGTCAACAATCCTTACACAGTTTCTCCTAGAGTATATTTTATTTCCCATATTATCTGATAAACATGGAAGGTTGTGGCTTGATGTTGCGGGGAGCAGATGGTGACAAAGATACGGCTCTTTAATCATTCTCCTCACTGGGCCCAGTAGAGAGAGCAAGAGATGCAGGACCCTCATATTGTGAGTGGTGCCCAGGGGCTGAGCTGAGGAAGTGCCAGGTCCGTGTCACTCATCTCACACTCCCTCGAGACCCCATCATGCCCAGCCCCGGGAGTCACGCTCAGCACAATTATTCTCGTGCCCTCGGTTTATTTCTCCTCTCTCTTCTCTCTCTTTCTCTCTTTCTCTCTGTCTCTCTTCTCTCTCCTCTCTCTTCTCTCTCCTCTCTCTCTTCTCTCTCTCTCCTCTCTCAGTGAATCAGCTTTTTATTTTTTCTGAATTAGAGGCAGACACTTCAATGTGGTTATGGGACCCAGGTAGGGCAGTGGCAGGATTTGATTGACTGGCTGCAGGATCTGGAAACTTCAAAAGACATGTCCAGATTCCTGTGAGGGGGCTGGATATGACTTGGGTGCTGGCAACTTGACACCCTCATAGGAGACACGGAAGGTTGCACCCAAGTTGTCTTCCTGCTCTGTTGGCTGCCTGCTGCTGGCAGGGAAGATGTCCCTGCTGTTAGCATCAGCTGGCTTTAGTGGGTGATGAGAGGTGGGCGGGCAGTGGAGACGAGTGGGGGGAGGGGAAGCAGTAGTTTCCTAATGCTGTCTTTCTGATTCAAGGTCACAGTTAGAAGTCAGTAACGCCAGCAGAAGCCTATTCCTCCTTGGACACAGATTATCATTGACTTATAAATCAGATCTGCAATATCTCTGGGTCATTTTTTGAGTATCATCCTTCGTGGCCCTTCTAACAATTTTCTAAACAACATTTTTCTAAGTGTTTTCTGGAAAAATGCTGGCTGAGCTTGGGAGAGGGCTCAGTCGGTAAAGTGTCTGCCATGCAAGCATGAGGACCTGAGTTCTATCCCTAGCACCCGCGTAAAACCTGGGCACGGGGTCCAAAGAGATGGCTCAGCATCAAGGCACTTATCTGCTAAGCCTAACAACCTATGTTCGATTCCCCAGTACCCACGTAAAACCAGATGCGTGGTGGCACATGCATTTGGAGTCCATTTGAAGCGATTGAAGACCCTGACACACTCATTATCTCTTTTATCTCTCTCTCTTCTTGTAAATAATAGTTTTATGAAAACTGAGCATGAAGGCTGGAGAGATGGCTCAGTGGTCAAGGAGCTTGTCTACAAATGCTAACAAACCTGGTTCAATTCCCGAGTACCCACAATAAGGCCAGATGCACAAAGTGGTGTCTGGAGTTCCTTTATGGCAGCTGGATGCCCTGGCATCATGCTCTCTCTCTCTCTCTCTCTCTCTCTCTCTCTCTCTCTCTCTCTCTCTCTCTCTCTCTCTCTCTCTCATCTCTCTCTCATAAAGTAAATAAATAAAATATTTTTAAAAACTGGGCATGATGGTATTCACCTGTAATCCCTATACTGGGAGGGCAGAGACAGGAGGATCCCTAGGGCTTGCTGGTTAGATAGTCTAGACAAATCAGTAAGCTCCAGGTTCAGTGAGAGACCCTATCTCAAAAATAATAATAAGTGTGTAAGTTGGGGCTGGAGTAATTGCTCAGTGGTTAAGGTGCTTGCCTGCAAAGCCTAAGGACCAGAGTTCAATTTCCCAGTACCCATGTAAAGCCAGATACACAAAGTGACACATGCATCTGGAATCTGTTTGCAGAAGCTGGTGGCCCTGGTACGCCCATTCTCTCTGTCTCTTCTCTCTCTCTCTCTCTCTCTCTCTCTCTCTCTCTCTCTCTCTCTCTCTCTCTCTCCTTGCAAATAAATATTTTTTTAAAATATGGGAATAGTGATTTTGACCTCTGACCTTCACATATATGTGCACCCACATACACATACACAGGCAAAAAAGAAAAAAAAAACTGATTTTCCAGACATGGAGAGCAGTTACATGGTGCAGCACTTGAATGAAACTCATGAGCCTAACACGGTAGCTGGGATACCAGTGCACCTCATCATAAACACAGACGGACTCTGTGCCCCTAGAATCATCTTCCTCATTTAGATCCCACAGTCCTGAGGTGGCACCCCTGCAAGGGCTCAACGAGCAGTAAGCACTCAAATTACTATTCCACAGCTTCTTCTCAGGAAATGAAAGTCAATTTCTCTTTATTATCAGTTCATTTTGGCTTCCCAGGAAGGGGGATTCTTCAGATAGAATGAAGAGAGACGTGATATTAATTCTTCAGGTTCAGTATTGATGAGTTGGAGTTCAGAACATTCTCAGGGAATTTAACCTAAAGGAGAGGCTCAAAGCCAAAGTACTCATAAACAAGTCTCTCTGTCTCTCTGTCTCTCTCCCTCCCTCCTCCCTTCTTCTCTCCCTCCTTCCTTCCCTTCCTCTCTCTTTCCCTCCTTCCCTCCCTTTCTCCCTTCCTCTTTCTCTCTCTCATTTTCCTCCCTCTCTCTTTCCCTCCCTCCCTCTCTCCCTTCCTCTTTCTCTCACACTTCTGAAAAGATGACAGGAGAAAAGAAATGCAGATAATGGAGTGTTAACAGTGCGTTCAAGAGGCGAGTACTGTCACTTTCCCCATCTCCTGAGGTGGAGACTCAGGCTCTTGTGAAGTGAAATAACCATTCAAGGTCACAAGCCCTGGCCCAGGTGGCAGAGCACAGATCCTAGCGCAGCTTCTTTAATGCTAAAGTCGATTCTTTTAACCACCTGCAAAATAACACAGCTCTCCACAAGGTGAATGATTGCCAATATTTTTCCACTCCGCCAAAATAGTGTTTTCTACGCTGAAATAGACAACCATTGATTAAACCCAGCAGCCCTCATTAATCAGTTTCTGAGTGAAAAATAAAACAGCAGGTTCCAGCGGTTTTATTCTTAGCTGACTTGCTAGGAGAACGGAGCAGGAAGAGGAAAGAAGGGAAATTACCATCACCACCTAAAATGACAAACTTTAATTCATGTTCCTTCCTGGGCAACAGTCCCAGAGACCTCACCCATATTGCCCTTCACCTCTTCCATGACGTCAGAATCCCTGCGAGGCACTCCGGAGCCCAAGCAGGACTTCTCTTCCCTGTAACCATTCATTCCTTCACAGTGGGTGAAGGCCAGAGAATTTCACTGTTGTTGACAATGTTTTTCCCACACAGTCACCAGCTAAAACTCTCCTCTTAGTTAGGATGCTAAACGGATCTGCAGTGCCAGCCCTCTTGACACCACTCTGAGCCCTTGTGTCCAGCGCTCCTGCTGCTTGTGATTACCTGCCAAGGCTGTGAAACCTCCTGGAAGCACACAAATGCCCAGTGATTCATTCATGACTGACATCCAAGCTTTTACTACTGACCATTGCAAAGAGAAATTTGGAACCTCACTGGGAGTTACAGCCTTTCTCCATTTTTCTTTCCTGCTGATGAATTCTGGAGAGCCAAAAGGATAATAATAAGACATCCATCATCCTATGGAATTCACAGCAACTGGCGTGACAGTCCCAGCCAATGTAACTGCAAGCTGACTTTATCCACGGTCTGTTGGCCTCAGCTTTCTAGAATATTCACTTGATGCATCGTGCCATACCTTCTCTACGTCAAGTGCTCTTAGGAAGGCCTTCTGAGTCTCACCATCTAAACTTGGGGAGGAGGGAAGGACAAAGGTAGTGAACTCTCATTTTAATCTTTGAAATCCTTGGGCCTTGAAAGCAGGCGATGTAAGCTAAAACCTGACGATATTAAAGTTAGTCTGCAACTGTGAGAAAAATGTGAGCCAAACAAATGTTCCATCATGCTGAATTTCACTCATGTTTTCCAATAATGTTCATTAAATATTTCCACATTTTCTAAGACGACTCTTGGATCACCAATAAGCCTAGCTGTTTTCTCATAATTGATGGTAATCTAAATTTGTGAGTCTTCCTAAAACTTTTACTATTTTTAGTTCTGAAAAATAAGTCAGTCAGCTTAACTATTTAACTATTCCATGATGATTACAGCTTAGAAATGGCAAGCTGGAGCTGGAGAGATGGCTTGGTGGTTAAGGTGCTTGCCTGCAAAGCAGAAGGATCCAAGTTCAATTCCCCAATGCCCATATAAAGCCAGATGCACAAGGTGGTAGATGCATCTAGAGTTCATTTGCAGTGGCAAGAGGCTCTGGTGGACCCATTTCGTGTCTCTCTCTCTCTCTCTCTCTCTCTCCTTGCAAATAAATGAATAAAAATATTTTTTAAAAAATAAATAATATTGGGCTGGAGAGATGGCTCAGCGGTTAAGGCACTTGCCTCCAGTGCCTAAGTCCCTGGGTTCAATTCCCCAGGACCCACAGAAGCCAGACCCACAAGGTGGTGGCCTTGGTGTTCTCTCTCTCTCTCTCTCTCTCTCTCTCTCGCTCGCTCGCTCGCTCTCTCGCTCTCTCGCTCTCGCTCTCTCTCATCTCAGCTTGAAAATGAATAAATAAAAATATTTTAAAAATAAATTAATAAATAATATCACCCTCACCCTTCCTGTTGTTGGTGCACCACCATCCACAGCCCTGCAAGGGCTGCAAACCTAGAAATCATCAGCTCTCCACCGCCCTTCTCCTCCAAACCACACACACAAAGGTCTAGGGGCAGATGATCTAGCTCAATTGGTCAAATATTCCCCTAGCACTACATAAACCAGGTGTGGTGGTGGACACCTGTAATCACAGTACTAAAGATCATTCTAGGCTTCTTAGGGAGTTGGAGGTCAACTAGGGCTACATGAGACCCTCTGTCAAAAAAAAAAAAAAAAAAAAAAAAAAAAAAAAAAGAAGTCCTGGGCTGGAGAAATGGATCAACAGTTAAGAGCTTCTCACACAAGCATGAAGGGCTAAGAGAGCTTGAGACCAGTTGAGTTTGATTCACCAGAACCCATGTTAACAGCAGGGCATCCAACGCCTGTAACCTGTCCTGTAGGAGCTCATGAATGGCAAGCTCATCAGTAAGCCACGCCATCTCAAGGAAGCAAGCGCATGTGTGATAGAGGCACATCCCGTGTTCCTTCCACAGGTGCACACAAAGGGCACACAGAGTGTCTGCATGCACACATGTACACTCACACCATGCCACACAAATGGACCCTGAGTGTATGGACACTGAAAAGTAAATAGTAAGCTCTGTACTCACCTTTACTGCTTACTCATTCAATGACGTCCTTTCTAATTAGAAACAAAAGACATATTTGGAGGCTGGAGAGATGGCTCAGGGGCTAAAGGCACTTACTTGCAAAGCTGCTGGCTTTGATTCAGTTCCCCAGTACCCACATAAAGCCAAATGCACAAAGTGGAGAATGAATTCATTTGCAGTTCTCTCTCTCTCTCTCTCTCTCTCTCTCTCTCTCTCTCTCTCTCTCTCTCTCTCTCTCTGTCTTTCTCTCTCAGATAAATAAAGAAAACTACTTTTAATATATTTGCTTATTTATTTGCAAGCAGAAAGAGACAGAGAGAAGAAAGACAGACAGAGAGAATGGGTAATCCAGGGCCTCTAGTCACTGCAAACAAACTCCAGATGTATGCATCATTTTGTGCATCTGGCTTTACATGGGAACTGGGGAATCAAACTCAGGCCATCAGGCTTTGCCAGCACATGCATTTAGCCATTGAGGCATTTCTCCAGCCCCAGTAAAATCATTTTTTAAAGATGCTTGTATTGGGGCTGGAGAGATGGCTTGGCAGTTAAAGGCACTTGGCTTGCAAAGCATGATGGCCCTGGTTCATTTCCCAAGTACCCACTTTAGCAGATGCACAAAGTGGCACATGCATCTGGAGTTCATTTATAGTGGCAAGAAGCCCTGGTGTATGCTTATTCTCTCTCTCTCTCTCTCTCTCTCTCTCTCTCTCTCTCTCTCTCTCTCTCTCTCTCTCTCTCTTCCCTTGCAAATAAATAAATATTTTTAAAGATATTTGTATTTTTGGAAGGAAGGGAAGACCAGGGATTATTATTTGGCTACAATTTTCCTCTCCCAATTCAAGCAGACTTGCTTTCTCACTTTACAAGAATTTTTTAGCAAGATAGCAGGAAAAAAAATATTTTATTTTACTACATGGCTTTCTTTTTCCACAAAGGACGAAGCTCATTGATGAAAGGACAGTGAGTCAGAGGGAAGGGGAAGGTGAGGAGGAATTTCTCTTGAAGGAAAAAAAGGACTTAGGTGAGGAAGAAGACAGACCTAAGGCACCATGGAGGAGAAGGCCACATGTAGCCTCTGGGAGCTGGGCTCTTCGGCCAAGGCTCCAAGGGCCAAAGGGACCCTTGGGCAAAAGACAGCAGCACTCTCAGGGGAACCGTTGTAGGTCACTGTCAACACAACACCAACATGCTTGTCCTGGGAAAGATCTCAGATCTTGGCCCAACTTAGTGGGATCATAATGGAAATTAACTTTGACAGCGGCTACATTTCCTGGCAGCTCCAAAGACTGGGTGTCCAAAAACCAAAGTTAGGTTAGTGTATAGAAACAAAATAATTAGATTGCATGGGCATCTTTGTTTGTGTTTGAGATTATCCTCCTACAAAAATGTGCAAAGGATTTGCACTCTCATAAATTCAATGTCATGTCTCTGATAATATAGCTCTTAGGTATTATAATATGATTCCTGGGCCAGGGAATGAGTGAAAGGGGCAGGATCATGGACTGGTGTGGTCCCAGGAAGAGAACCTCTGCAGACATACCAGCAGGCATGGGCTTCAGTGGCACAAGGCTGAGGCCAGAGCTCTAGGCTGACTTGACACCTGTTTGCTATGGGCACTCCTGACCACGCCTATCAGAACCCGAAGGCAACAGGGTACAGCAGCTAGAACACAGATGCTAACAAAGACTGTCTGGCATGGAAACCAAGCTCCGCCAGCTATGTGAATGGGAAGAGATTTCTTCATCCGTTTTCTCACCTGAAGATTATGTCATTCTTACTCTATAGGATCACGATGAGGAATAAAGGCTATTATTTTCAGTGCTTAGTACAATTCCTGCCATACAGTAAGTTCTTCATTAAATGTTAATTGTTGTTACTATTTTTTTGCATTGGTGCATGTGTGGTATGTGTGCCTACGTGTATGTATGTTCACATGTGTGTGAGTGAATGCATGTGTGTAGCTTCACGTGAATGTATGAGTGCATGTGTGAGGAGGCCAGAGGTCAATGTCAGGTGTCTGGTTCTAGAGCTCTCCACCTTTTTTTTTTTCAGATAGGGCCTTACTTTAGCCAGGCTAACCTGGAACTCACTGTAGTGGCAGACTGGCTTCGAACTCACAGTGATCCTCCTACCTTAACCTCCTGAGTGCTGAGATTAAAGGAATGTGTCACCCATGCCTGCCTACCTTTGCCTTGTTTTGTGAGGCAGGGCCTTTTATTGTATCCAGAGCTCCCAAATTTGGCTATACTATCTTGCCAGTAACCCCCAGGGATTCTCCTGTTGTGCCTATCGCTTTATTTACATGGGTTCTGGGGATATGAATGCAGGAACACTTTACCCAGAGTCAACCACTTTTATTATAGTGGGCACTGGAAGGGCCTGGAGAGATGGCTCAGCAGTTAAGATGCTTGCTTGCAAAGACTAACGACCCAGGTTTGATTCCCCAGTACTCAAGTAAAGCCAGATACACAAAGTGGTGCATGTATCTGGAATTCATTTGCAACAGCTAGAGGCCCTGGCACACCCATTCTCTCTGCCTCTCTTTTCTCTATCTCTCTCTGCTTGCAAATAGATAGATAGATAGATAGATAGATAGATAGATAGATAGATAGATAGATATAGAGAGAGAGATGATAGATAGATAGATAGATAGATAGATAGATAGATAGATAGATACATACATACATACATACATACATACATACATACATACATAGTAAGATGGGAAGATGATAGAGAGATAGATAGATAGATAGATAGATAGATAGATAGATAGATAGATACATACATACATACATACATACATACATACATACATAGTAAGATGAGAAGATAGATAGATAGATAGATAGATAGATAGATAGATAGATAGATAGATAGATAGATAGATAGATGGATAATTATAGTGAGCACTGGAAAATGCTAAATGTGTGCATAGCCCTTCAGTACATTCAGAATAGAAAACTATTCAAGAAATGTGGAATTTCTGGGTAATGCTCCATTCAGGTGCTTTTTCTGGACCTGATTCTGCCATGCTTCGAGTTCACTACTACCTTTTCCTGCACATGCATTTGTGTCCTTGTCATAAGGCCTGAGGCAACAGTCTGTAGTCGACATCATCCCACTCAGTGACCAGTACCTGACATTAGCAGGAACTTCAGCTACGGCCAGGAGTGTGCTTTGTAGGTATGCCAAATAACCGTCTTCTGGAAATGCTACCTTCTGTGGAAATCAATCTTGTAACTTTGGCCTTAAATAACATTAGATTCACTGAATTCCAAGAATCCGGGGTAATCAAAAGATTTGTAGTCTTTCTTCTGGGGATGCATTTAAAATAACCCTCAGCCAACAACTCAGCAGGAAGACCAGTTGGCCAGCAGCCATCGAAAATGCTGCAACTATAGGAAATGGAGATGATGAATCACTTTCCAAATGTTCTCTAGAAAAACTTCTGTGATGAAAGAAAAAACAAGATACATATCTGATCAATGGCTTCAATGTTGTCTTCCCACAGGAAATCAAAACCAAAATCACAAACATATTTCTTCATATCTTTGGGTCTTTGCACTTACTTCTCTGTCTCCTCAGCCTGGAATGTTCTCCACAGCTCCCACCCACCCCTAATCCTTATGCAATCCCTATAAGTCATAGTTGCAGAGTGCAGAGGTTACTGGTTGGGTTCGAATCTCAGCTCTGTTTCCCAGGCTGAGTGACGTTGGGCAAGTTATTTAACTTCTCTGTGACGAAGATTCCTATAGTGATAGTAATTCTACCAGCCTTGTGGGAGCTTGGGAAAATTTAATAGGTTAACATATGGAAATTATGGAGAATAAAACGGTCTCCTGGTAATCATCATATTATTGGTGTCATCGTTGCCCTTCAAGTCCTGAGTAAGAGCTTGAACTCTTATGCTCTCCTGGACAGAGGTGTGTACCTCCCCCTCCCCATGTTTGTACATTTCTCTACACACTGCATTTAACCACAATTGTTGCCACTTACTGTGTGGAAGAAAGTAAGAGAAAGCAAAGATGCTCATTTTACCCTTGACACTTCAAGCCTTATAATCCAGTCATGGACATGATGAATGCACAGAAAATATTTGATTAATGTAAGAATATATGAAGTGTCATCCAACCTTTTCAAACTTCCCGTGCAGTCAGTATTTTCCCCTCCTTGTGTGGGATTAGTGAGGGATGACTTGCTGTGGCCATTTCTGAAGCCAGATGAGGTAAAGTTTGAGAGAGTTCAGGACTTGAATGGAAATCATTGAAATCAGAAAAATTATTTATTATGGGGCTGGTGATGCAGTCCAGTTGGTAGAGTACTTACCTAGCATGCAGGGATCCCTGGGTTCGATCCCCAACACCATACAAAACTAGGCAAAGTGGTACATGCCTGTAATCCTAGCACCTGTGAGGTGGAGACAGGAGGACTCGAAAGTTCAAAGTCATCCTGGATACATATGAGTTTGAGGCCAGTCTGAACTACATGAGACCCTGTCAGAAAGAAAGAATGAAGAAGGAGGAAAGAGGGAGGAAGGGAAGGAGGGAGAGAGGGAGGAAGGGAGGGAGGGAAGGAGAAAGGGAGGGAGGGAGGCTGATTGACTCTGTTGCAGGAGAGAGCTCTGGGCTCTAGATGAACTCGGAACCCCTGAACCACCGGCTCTCAATTCTCAAGTGCTTATCCAGCTTTGGCAAAGAATTGAGAAATGTAGACACAAAGAAGGCTAAATTATGGATTTCTTCAGAGAGAGTTGAGGCAGGAGAAAGAAAGCAGGAATACTTCAAAGGCAAGAGAAGGAGAAAGTCTCACATGGGAGCTAGGATCAGGTCCATTTATATAAAATTAAGATGATCCTCATTGTCATGTCCAAATGTATATGAAGGATCTTGATTGACTGTTGGGCCCAGGAGGACTGTTGATTCAGAAAGGGCCCACCCACGGGTGTTAAACCCTGAAAAAGTTCCTAGAAAAGTCAGAAAGAATCAGGAAGCTGCTTATCACCATCTTGGTTGAGACCAAATCAGAGTGGTGTTAAAATCTCACAAGGACAATGTGGCATCCACATTCTTCTTGGTCCCACATCCCTGAATACCTATAAAAATTTTTTTGTAAAAGCTGATTTGCTCCTATTCCATATCACTGTCATCTCTAGAACAGTAGAGTTTCTTGGCCCAGCACATGTCTCCTGTAGATATAAATCTTCAAGTTTTCTGGAGATGTCAAACACTGCATGTCTCCATCATGGGCCAAATCTCCCAGTGGGTTCCAACTCCCAGGAGAGACCTATGAGAATCAGCCTGCAAGGAGAGAAAGGGCTTAACAGAAATGTGACCAAAGGAGACACAGGGCTGGGTCCAGTGGCACAGGCTATCATCCCAGCTTCTCAGGAGCCAGAGGCAAAAAGATGGAGAGTGGAGACCAGCTGGACCACACAGAGAAACTTTTTAAAAAATGTATAAAGATGCTGAAAATAGTAAGTCCAACAAAGGCCAAGGAACTTCCCTCGGTGAAAGCGAGGTCAGGCTGATGAAATCAACCACTTCCTAGCAGTGAAAGAAAATATCCTGTGTGAGTTTGCATTGCAGAGGGAGAGCTGCCCTGTGGGAAGGCAGCCTGGAGCAGGAGGAGCTCACCTGGCTTGGGACTCAAAGAAGTGCCTCTGGACTTCCTCACTGATGGCCTCCCTTTCTCCTCATTAAAGGCAAAGTGCTCTACAAATGTAGGAAATCCCCCCTGTTGTTGAGAAAACCCCTTTACCCACGAACTCACAGAAGGGGCTCCCACCCTGGTGTCCTCACTGGAGAACTTTAAGAGATGTCTCTGCCTCCTCTCCACTTATGTTAGCAAGTTTTCAGAGTTGAGGAAAACAACAGGCTTAAAGGTTTGTGTGGGACAAATTTTTCTCTTAGTTTTGAAACAAATGAAACTATATAGTGTGATGTCTGGCCTAGGTGTTTTCTTGTCCTAAGATCAAATATTTAAAATGCAAATGGCACATGAGCAGTGTAATGCTGGACCTGGCTGCCTACAATTAGCGTGGGCTGGTTATAAATATCTCTTCACAACTCTAAGTTCACTAACACCACTTTAGTGATTTGTAATTAACCACAGTAGGAGGCTTTACATCATGATAATTGAAAAATGTTGAGAATGAGGGTGCTCATCGTCCCTCCCATGGTGGTTTGCAAGAATATGGCTCAAGTGAACCTTCTCTAAGGAGATAGTGGCAGACACTGAGGAGACTCAAAACTCATCAAAGCAGAAAACAAGTGGCTGCCAAGAGCTCAACACTAAAGGAGACTTCTAATCCCCCTCCAAGGCTCAGGGAAAGCTGCACAAGAGGGGCAAAAAGAACGGAACAGCCACAGGGTGGGAAGACATTCTTTTTAAAAAGGGTCTGGGGGAGCAGGCATGGTGGCGCATGCCTTTAATCCCAGCACTCGGGAGGCAGAGGTAGGAGGATCACCATGAGTTCAAGGCCACCCTGAGACTACACAGTGAATTCCAGGTCAGCCTGGGTTAGAGTGAGACCCTACCTCGAAACCCCCTCCCCAAAAAAAAGGGTCTGGGGAGAGGGTGTAGTGGTTAAAGGTGCTTGCTTACAAAGCCTACTGGCCCAGGTTCAATTCCTCATTACCTATGTAAAGCTAGATGCACAAAGTGGCGCATGCATCTGGAGTTCATTTGCAGTGGCAAGAAGCCCTGGCATGCCCATAATGTCCAATCTCTCTCTCTCTCTCTCTCTCTCTCTCTCTCTCTCTCTCTCTCTCTCTCTCATAAATAAATAAATATTATAAAGGACATGGCCGGCTGGGCACCAAAGATTTGAGGATCCCTCCAACCACCACTCTCCACTCTAAATGCTATGTATGAAAAGGAAGCATTGGCCACAGACATGAATATTAGTTAGAAAAACAACACAGCAATGGAATAGTAAGTATGACGAGAGAGAAAAAATAAAAATAAGATCAGCCAGGCATGGTGACACACTCCTTAAATCCCAGCCCTTGGGAGGATGAGGGAGGAGGATCACTATGAGTTTGAGGCCAGCCTGAGACTACATAGTGAGGTCAGCCTGGCCTGGAGCTGAGCTGGAAACCTCCTCCCTGTTAACCAGCTGACAGAAAGCTGGGGAAAGCTAGGGCTGCATGCAGCCCTATGGGAGAGAGAAGTCATCAACAGTGGTGAAGCCTTAAGACTGGTCAGCCAGGCCAAATGGGACAACTGGGCAATAGTGGCACATCTATTGTGGGGGAAAACAACTGTTCCCTAATTAGACTGGAAGCTCGCTCCATGGGAGGGAATGCATGCCTGGTACTGAAGACCTAGTCAAAAGCCAACGGTAGAGGAGGTCATAAGCCCTAGGAGAATAATGCTGGCTGTTGTCTGGCTAAATACATATACTGAGCCCAGCAAACTTCCTTATAAGCACTTTTTTTTAAAAAAATGAGCATAGTGATATAATACTACTACTCTCACCTTTGGCTAGAAAAGCTTCTTTTTTTCAGATGGCAGTGAGCACTGGAATAACTCAAAAGACACCATAATGCCTAGAGGAAGTGACAGTGGAGTGTTCAGCACTGAAACATCTCTATCACACTTCCAAGGCTCAGGGTCTATTGTGGAAGAGGTGGTGGAAAGATTGTAAGAGCCAAAGGAAGGGTAGGATTGCTTACAACTCAAACTTTCAGATACAAAATGACCTTGCTATTTATTCATGACTTTGCAGTGCCTGATACCTACACACAATGGGAGGAAAAGATGATGACACTGAAACAAAACAGAGACTAATTGAGAGGGGGAAGAGATATGAAGGAGGATGGGGAGGAAATCATACTGGTTTATGATCTATAGTTATGAAAGTTATCAATAAAATGTTTTTTAAAAACAGGGGCTGGGGCTGGTGAGATGGCTCAGTGGTTAAGGTACTTGCCTCCAGTGCCTAAGGCCCCGGGGTTCAATTCCCCAGTACCCACATAAGCCAGACCCACAAGGTGGTGGCCCTGGTGC
>PVHP010028595.1:0-23008 GCA_004024765.1 Zapus hudsonius | reverse complement strand
TGTGTTATCATCATCATTTATTACTAGGAAATTCTGAATTTCCTGTTTTATTTCTTGGATGACCCAATCATTTTTTAGGAGCAAATTATTCAGGTGCCAGTACTTTGTGTATTTTCTGGATCCTGTTCCATTGTTAATTTCTACCTTTAATGCACTATGGTCTGATATGATGCAAGGAAATACATCATTCTTCCTGAATGTTTTAGGGAAGATTTGTGACCTTAGATGAGATCAATTTTAGAAAAAGTCTCATGCGCTGCTTAGAAGAATGTATATTCTGTGTCTTTGAGGTAGAATGTTCTGTAAATGTCTGTTTTCCCCAGCTGGTCAATGGTGTTATTGGGCTCCGTTATATCCCTGCAGATCTTCTGTTTGGTTTATCTGTCTATAGCTGATAGAGGTATATTAAAGTCTCCTATTATGATGGTATTAGAGTCAATTTCTGCTTTATTTTTGAGTAGGGTTTCTTTTATGAACTGTGTTGCACCCGAATTTGGTGCATATATGATAATGATGGTGATATCTTCCTGCTGGACCATTCCTTTGATGAGTAAGTAGTGCCCATCATTATCTTTTTTAATTGATTTTGGTGTAAAGTCTATTTTATCAGAGATTAATGTAGCCACACCTGCTTGCTTTTTACTTCCACATACCTGATAAACTGTTTTCCATCCTTTTACTCTAAGAAGATTACTGTCTTTAGAGGTAAAGTGCATTTCTGAAGGCAGCACATGGAAGGGTCCATTTTCCTGATCCACCCTGCAAGTCTGTGTCTTTTTATACGGGAGATAAGTCCATTTATATTCAGTGATATAACTGTGAGGTTTGCTTTAAGCCTTGCAATGATGAAGGTTAATATGGTTGTTGTTGTCTGTGCTGCTGTTATTAGCACACTGACTGTGATTGTCATTCCTATCTCTAGTACTCTTCTGAGGTAGATTTTTTGATTCTTCTGTGTAGCATATCTCTTATAGGATCTTCTGAAATTTTTGCTTTGTTTTCAAATAGTCGTAGAGCTGGTTTACTTCATGGAACACTTTCAATTCTCCATCTATTATGAGGAATAGCTTTGCTGGGTACAGTAGTCTAGGTTGAAAGCTATACTTCTTTAAGCCCCGAAAAGCATTATTCCAAGAACTTCTGGCTTCATTGTTTCTAATGAGAAGTCTGAGGTATGTCTCATGGATTTTCCTTCAAAAGTCATGTTTTGTTTTTCTCTAGCAGCTTTGAGTATTTCCTCTTTGCTTTGTATGTTAGGCATCATAATTATAATGTGTCTTGGAGAATTCCTCTTCATGTCCTGTCTGTTTGGAGTCCTCTGGGCCCCTTGAAAGTTGAGTGGGCTTTCTCTTGTTAGATAGGGAAAGTTTTCTTGAATAATTCTGTTGAAAATATTTCCTATGCCCTCTAGCCTGGGCTTATTCTCCCTCTGAGTTCCCCATGATTTTAATATTGGGCCTCTTTGTGGTATCAGATAGATCCTTTAAATTATGCTCACTTGATTTCTTGAATTTGTTGAATCCTATGACATCCTTATTAATTCCTTCTGTCTTGTCCTCAACATCTTAGAGTCTGTCCCCAGATTGTGGACTCTGGGACTGATTGATTCTAGGGAGGTTTTTAACAACTCCATTTCATTTTTGGTTTCTGATATAATTTTGTTTATATACTCCAATTCTTTGGTGAGATCCAATTTCCAGTCTATTTTTGTTTTTCCTAGGGATTCCTGTAAATCATTTTTAAGTTTTCTTAAGTCTTCATCAAAATTAATCAATTGATTCTCTAGCTCCCCCCATAGTTGGTTTATCTTCAATTCACTTAATGTGTTTCTGAATTCATTCATATTTCTCTCCATTAAATTCAGTCTGGAGTCTATGTTTGTATTGGTGAGCTTCATCTCATTCATGTCTTTTTTCATAGTTTCCATATCAGCCATTAACTGCTTCATGTTTGCATTGCAGTTGTAGTCAGGATTCATATTATTGTCTCTTTGGGATTGTATTTTTGTTGACTCTACTTCCTTGTCATTTTCCTGTTCCATAATGGGACTAGAGGCCCTGAGTTGGGGAGATCCATCTTTAATTTCTGTGAGTTTTTTCGTTGGTTTCTACCCATGTCCAGGTAGGGAGGTGGGACTCAGGCACCCTGGGGAGTGCTATTCAGCCCACTTTACTTCCAGTGGAATGATCACCAGGTTTGATCTTAAACAGAGGTCTTTCCTGTTTGGGCATTCTGTCCCCAGACAGGCTTACATCTTTACCCGTCTAGGTCCCTCTATATGTGACTGTTTAGTCTTAGAGCCACCTCATTGGCCCTTGTCCCTGATTGGTATGCTGCAGTAGAAACAGCACCAGCTCCCCAATGTCTTCCAACCTGGCAGTGGCACGTGATCCCTGGTACTCACGGAGACCGCCTGTGCCCTCCTGGCAGGTACCCGTCTGAACCGGCCTCTGCCGAGGTTCCCAGGTATCTGTCTGAGGTTTGGCCCTGGAACCAAGCTTGGTCAGTTTGCCCAAGGAACCCGTCTGCCTGTGTATTTAGGGGGGTCATGGAGAAAAGTGCACCTGAGGATCGGGTGCTGGAGGGAAGGGGCAGGCGCATAGGAGACAATGGCGGGAGCTTGTGGTGGAGGAGGGGTCAGCTCTCTGTTCCTCTGTGGAGGAGAGAGCTGCTGGGGAACCCTGTCTGTGCTAGTATAGGAGCTGGGGAGAGGGTGGGCTTGGGTACTGGTCCAGCTGGGGTCCGGGGTTTGGATCCCAGCTGGAAAATCAAACCTTTACGGAGAGAGTCCTGGTGATGCTGTTACTCGTCCACCATCTTGCTCCGCCCCTCCACAAAACAGATTTTTAAGCCCAAAAATGCATACAAAAAGTCTCCAAATGTATGAAACAAGACAATAGACAAATATATATATATATACATATATATATATATGTATTTGATAATTTGAAAAGTTACCATCAAATGATAGAATTACTAGGTACTACAGATATGGAACTGAACAACACAGTGTGTGTGTGTGTTTGTGTGTGTGTAAAATACTACTCATAACTACAGTTGAATGTATATTTGTGACAGTTTTATTTCACGGCATAGGCTGGTCTTGAACTCATAATGATCCTGTCTCAGCTTTGCTAGTGCAGAGATTATAGGCATGTGCCACTATGCCCTATTCATAATATAGAATAGGCATTTTTTAAATGCCTATGATACATTTACAAGATATTCATATCCTAGGCCATAAAACAAATCTCATCAACTTTTTAAATAGTATAAAATATGTTCGATGATCAACTTCAAGTTAATAGCAAAAAATACAGGGAATACTACAAACACTAAGAAATTAAAATAACAGGTCTCAAAATAATCTATGGGTCTCACAGGGTATCTCAAAGAAAGTTTTGAAAGCTACACAGAACTGAATAAAATGAAAGAACCTCAAAATCCAGATGATGGTGCTATAGAACTCTATCAAATAGTTTAAGAATTAACAAAAATTTTATGCAATATCTTTTGGGAAATAGGAACAAAGGGAATATTTTTCAACTTACTGTATGGGCCTAGTTTTACCATGATGCCAAAATGAGATCAAACAACAAAAAAAGTGAGAATCAAATTATATGTAAACATTCTCAACCAACTATTTGCAAAAAATCAGTCATTAAAGGCACTTGCTTGCAAAACCTAAAGACCCAAGTTTGATTCCCCTGTACCCACATAATGCCAGATGCACAAGGTGGCGCATGCATCTGGAGTTTGTTTGCAATGTTAGGAGGCCCCAGAAAGCCCATTCTCTCTCTTTCTTCTCTCTCTCTCTTTCTAATAATAATAATAATAATAATAATAATATCTGTGTGTGTTTGCAAAATCAAATCCTGCAATATATAAAACAGTTATACATCATATATGTGGGATTTATTCCATCCTTTATGCTAGACTAGTTCAACATTTGAAAATAAATGAATTTAGTCCCACATATTAACAAGCTAAAGCAAAAGAATCATATGCTTGTACTAATTCATGCAGAAAAAATATATTCATGATATAAACACTCAACAAACAAAAAATAGAATTTTCTTAAATTGATCAAAAGCTACAAAAAAAAAAAACTGTAGCTAACATCACACTTTATATAAAGTACTGGCTGTTATCTTCCCCAAACTGTAACAAGGTAGAGATAATGCTCTCACTGTTCTTGGCATAGTACTAGAAGTTGTAGTCACTGCACTAAAACAGAAAAAAGAAATATAAGGCATGGTGATTTCTTTTTTTTAACAAAAAGATTGTAAATTATATGATTATAACTGTATAGAAAAAGAAGTGAAATGGTTACTATTTGTATATTATGGTTGTCTATTTAGAAAGCTCTAAAATTGACAAAAGAAACTGTAGAATTAATATGAATTCAGCAGAATTGTGGAATACAGAATAACAAAAAATATTTGTATTTCTGTATGTATTTGTCATATTTGAAGTTTTTAATAGAAATATATATTTGGGTCTTGAATTTTATGTTTGTTTATTTTGCCTGTTTTGTTTTTGATTTTGAGAAAATGTCTTTTTTAAGTAACCCAGGCTAGCCTCAAACTTATATAGTCCAGACAGGCTTCCCACGTGCTGTTATTACAAGTCTGCACCTCAATGTCTGCCAGGGGTCAAATTTTTGTAAGCCACTTTATCAGTTGGTCTTTTTTAAAAATAAGTTTTATTGGGAACTTTAATGTGAACAGAATGCAAATTTTTTGTGTTCCCATCAAGTTATCCTCCATTGTCCCCCCTCCCCTGCCCCAATTCCAATGAAGACCCTCCCAGGTGGGGTTATTGGTTCTCAGTACCAGGTATAAGTTCCCTCTCACTAAGTAGACCTCATATCTAATTAGAAATCCATTTATTACCCCCATAATGTATGTGCTACTATTCCACCAATGGGTACATCTTTCCTGGCTGGTTGATTTTGTAGCTTGTAGGAGTCACTGCTTATTCATACTGTTGGTGACTTTCATCCCCCATCAGATTGTGCAGTACTTAGCTAGCTTCCATCTCAGTTCCAGTTTAATTTGAATGCCCTGCAACTTGCAGCAATGACCAATAGCTCAATGGCACTGGACTACAGCCTATGGTTTTAGGATAAAGCTTTCTCCACCCCAGCAGGGTACTTCTGCCCAAACATATTCATTTCATATTCTCTCTCTCTCTCTCTCTCTCTCTCTCTCTCTCTCTCTCTCTCTCTCTCTCTCTCTCTCTCTCTCATCTTTCAATTATCTAACAAAGAAGTAGGTTTCTATAATACAAATCCATGCCATCTTTAGTTTTGTGTATTGCTCCTTTTCCCTGTTCCCCCTAGACCCTTCCACCCCCTATATTCTACCCCTCCACTTGCCTTCCTACTATCTTCTCCTCTACTCCCTCCCTGCTTCTCCTCTCTTGAAGCCTAATTCCAGCTTCCTACCCATTACTACTGATGCTTAGTACATCTTATAAACAAATCAAATTATTCCAGATTAGGATCCACATATGAAAGAAATATGCAGCATTTGTCATTCTGAGCCTGGGTTACCTCATCTAGTATAAATTTTCCCAGCCCTATTCATTTTCTTGTGAATTTCATAATTTTGTTTTTCCTTACTGCCAAATTAAAATTCACATGGTCATCTCAATCGATGCAGAGAAAGCCTTTGACAAAATTCAACACCACTTCATGATGAAAACACTTGAAAGGCTTGGAATAGAGGGCCTATATATATCTCAACATAATTAAGGTCATATACAAAAATACTAAAGCCCAAATAAAATTCAATGTTTGAGACAGTATCTCAAAGTAGTTTGAATTCAAACTTCCCTAATAGCTGAAGACACTATGTAGTCTCAGGGTGGTCTCATTTTTAGATGTTTATTGGCCATTTGTATTTCTTCCTTTGTCTTTCCTGAGACTTTCTATTTCTTCACGAGGCTTTCCATTTTTTCATTTGTTTCAGGTTTCTTTGGAATTATTCATTGAAGCATTCTTATGTTGGCTATTTTACAAATATATGTCATATAATATTTGTTATCTCACTGATGCCTGTTTTATTATTTTTATGATTTAAGATGGTCTTTGTTCTTGGTATAATATATGATTTAATTGAAACCTTGACATTTTATACTATGTTTTAAGTTTATTATTTGAAACCTTTTGCTTTAATTAGCTTTAAGTGACACAATTCCAACAAGAGAAAAGACGGTTTCCATCTCATTAACTTCTAGAAGAAGTAGAAGCACAGTCCCCAAACTTGTTCTTTTTTGACACCTTTGAGTGAGAAGAGGCTTCCCATTATTGATGGTTGAGAGTGGAAGTTCCAGCTGTCAGTAGCTAGCTACCATTAACATGACTAGACTTGCCTGCTGGGGTAAAGGTGGGGTTTATGGAAGCACCTAGCTCTCTACTTGACCCTCTCTGACAGCATACCAAAGCAGGGGTTTGGGCCTCTTGTGATTATAACTTTTTGAATGTGGAATTCTAGGCTCCTTGCTTGGCCTTTGTTGGTGTGGATAGAGTTGTGGTCATACATTTTATTGTTGCTATGATTGTTTCTGGAGTATCAGGCCAGAATAGAGGATTTTATCTAAAAAGACTTTTCTCATGCCAGGTTGCTCCTTTCTTGATCCTTTCTTGATTTCTAGCTCAAGAGAACAGAATCTTGTTAAGGCACCCCTACCCCCATTTGGCCATTTCCATTGTGTTTGGATTGCTGGCTATGGCCCCACTCTTGGGATGAATAAGGTGTTGTGGTTTGAATATTCCCTCCAAAACTCATGTTGAAATTTAATCTTTAGGAGATAATCCTAAAGATTGAGAGTAGCTTTACTGGGAGTGTGGATTAGTTACCATGGGAATGGGTTACTTGGAAAGGGGGAAAGGTTCTCTGTCTCACATACAAGAGCTCTCACCAGATACATGTTACCCCCAGCCTCCAGAATTTTAAGTTAAATAAACTTCGTGTGTGTGTGTGTGTGTGTGTGTGTGTGTGTGTGTGTGTGTGTGAGAGAGAGAGAGAGAGAGAGAGAGAGAGAGAGAGAGAGAGAGAGAGAGAGAGAGAATGTCTTAGGGAGCCCAGGTTGGCCTTGAACTTACTATGCAGCTAAGAATTGCCTTGAACTCTTGATCCTCCTGCCTCTGCCTACTCAGTGCTGGGATTACAGACATTTGCAACCATGGCAGGAGTTAAACTTCTATTGTTTATAGATTACCTAATCTCAGCTATTCTGTTATAGTAACAAAAATAGACTAAGACATAAGGGGGGTAGAGAACAAAAAACCAAGAGAATTTATCTGTCATCCTATTGTCCTTCAAGTTCCAGTTGTCAGTCAATTTTTTGTTTGTTTAGAGTTTTGGTTTGGTTTTGGTTTGGTTTTGGTTTTTCAAGGTAGGCTCTTGTTCTAGTACAGGCTGACCTGGAATTCACTATGTAGTCTCAGGGTGGCCTCAAACTCACAGTGATCCTCCTACCTCTGCCTCCCAAATGCTGGGATAAAAAGAGTGTGCCACCATGCCCTGCTCCCATTTGGTAAGTTTTAAATTTTGATTTTATACACATATGTACACAAACAGTTGGTACTTTATTATTTTGTAACATATTTCTTTGTATTCTGTTTTTAGTTTATTTCAATGGAATTTTTAATTAATCATTAAAGCAGTTTTATGGTGGCTATCTTAAAGCCTATGTCATATAAAACCAATTATCTGAATCAGTTCAGTTCTTATTCACACTGTTACTTTTCTTGTTTCTTAATAAAGTGACTTACAATTTAGATCCTTAGTCTTTACTTAAAATTTATTTTATGTATAATCTAGTAAAAGAATGCTGTTCTACTTTTTACAATATTGGTAGCCAATTATTCTAACACCATTCATTTAACATAATTTATAATCTCACTTCAATTATATTTCATATTCCCATTATGTCTAGATTAACTCTAAAGTTCAAAAATAACGAGGTCATCTAAAATATTGAACTTAAAGTGAAAAAACTTTCTATTATTGGTCCCTCAAATAAAAGCTTAATCTTAAGCCAATTTTCTATTATTACTGTAGCTTCAAGTGCCAAAAGTAAAAACTAACACTGGTTAAGAACCCATTAACATTTATTAAGCTCCTATGATGTTTTAGATACTCTGAGAGTTATTTTTATAGTCAATTTCTCATTGCTGTGCAGAAAAGAACCCAACCAAAAGCAGCTCGTGGAAGAATTGGTTTATTTTAACTTACAGACATAGGGGAAGCTCCATCATGGTAGGAAAAATGACAGCATAAGCAGAGGGTGGATATCACCTCTACCACAGCACTGCAAAGAGCAGCAGGAAGGTGTGCCAAACACTAGCAAGAGGAAGCTGGCTATGACTCCCATAATCCCACCCCTAACAACATACCTCCAAGAAAGTTCCAATTCCAAAACTTCCATCAGCTGAGGATCAAGCATTCAGAACACATTAAGTTTACTGGGGACACCTGAAATCAAACCACTACAATCCACCCCTGGCCCCCATAAAATGGTATTGATGCATGGTGTAAAATGCAATGCATTCAGTCCAACTTCAAAAGTTCCTAGAGTTTTTATGAATCCCAATGATATTCAAACATCCACATAATCCAAGTTCTTTCAACTGAGCCATAATAAAAAAAAAACACCATGCCACAGAACATTCATACTGCAAAAGATGGCAGTGGACATAATGAAAACAAATTGGACCAATACAAGATTTAAAACAAACAAAACAATCATCAAATTTTAACTTCAAATCCAAAAATAACCAGTGGCTGATCTCCAGGTTCCGCCCCTCAAACTTGGCAACTCACAGTCTGGGAAAACTTCAGCAGGTGCTAGCAGCTCTCCTTGGCAGCTATCCCATGGTCTTGGCATTTCACTGGGTCTCCACTGCAACCTGCAGTTCATCCTGTGGCTCTATTGGGCTTTCACACACATGATTCACACTGTCCATGGCCATTTTCAAGAAAAAACAAAACCATGTTGCAAATCCCATGACCCTCTCTTCCTGCATTTGTTATACTCCATAGTATCAGGTGGGCTACCAGTTTGTTAATCCAGGGGGAACAAAGACAACTTTGAAGAGCAGGAAATTTTTAACTTCAGTCCCGTTACTTCAAAAGAGTCGACATTCTTCCTGCTGTTCCAGTGCAGATCACCTGGACCAATCCCAATGGTTGTCATCTCTCAAACAATTGCAGTTGAACGGGCAGCAGTTTTGACCCAAAGATTTCATTTCTTTCTGTGCCATCTCTATCTGCTCACACCAGTCATTTCTATACAAAGCAACCCCGCACAAGTTCTCAGAATACAGGCAGGCAGAACACAGCAAGTCTCTCACATGAACTGCTTCTAGACCAGTCCTAACAAAGTTCTTTCTTATCCTCATAAGCCAAGCCTCATAGTCCATAGTTCTTACCACATTCAGGTCTTTCAACTTTGACTAGAATAGTCCACCAAGTTATATTTACAGCACTTGAAGGCATCTCTTAGGCCTGGATTCCAAATCCTTCCACATTTCTCCTGTAAATCAGTTCCTAAAAGCCAAAGTCACAGAATTGGGGTTCTAACAGCAAGGACCAATCCCACTCTCTGGTTCCAAAACTGTTGTAGTTACCTTCTCATTGCTGCACAGAAGAGAACCCAACCAAAAGCAGCTTGTGGAGGAATGGGTTTATTTGAAGCTCCATCGTGGCAGGGAAAATGATGGCATGAGCAGAGGGTGGACATCACCTCTACTAAGCACTGCAAATAGTGACAGGAAGATGTGCTAAAAAGTGGCAAAGGGAAACTGGCTATGACCCCCATAAGCCCACCCCCAACAACACACCTCCAACATGGATTCAATTCTAAAACTGCCATCAGCTGAGAATCAAGTATTTAGAACACATTAAGTTTATGGGTGCTAAATGGATCAAACCACTAGTCATTTTAATTTATTCCTTATAACAAAATTGAGAATGAGATGGTGATATTCTTATGATACAGATAAAAATACTGAAAGTTTGACAAATTATGTTGCCTAGAGCCTAGATTAGGTTTATAGCTCAGTGGTAGAGGGCTTGTGTAGCAATGACAAGGCCCTCAGTTCAATCCCCAATACAAGTAAATAAATAAATAATACAAAAAATAACTTGCCTTGGTCTACACCATGGCATTGAAAGAGTCAAACACAGTTGCTTCTGATTCTAAGGGATTTTTCATACAGCAAAGCTATATTTTTATTGATCTTATTTTTTATTTTTTTGTGCATTTTTAATTGAGAACTTTAACACATTACCATTCTATAATTTGATAATATTCTTGTCCTCTTACCCTATTTCCTCAGTCCTATTCCACTGAGGGCTGTCCTTTTTCCAACTAGTTCTTCTTCTGTCTTGATGTTTCATTCCTTTTGTCCTCTCCCATTCTAAAGAGGCTTTTTGCCACATTAGTGAACTATCTTCTAAAGAAAGCCAACAGCCCTGGGCTGTAAAAGTTATGACTTTTGCATATTAAGAGTGCTGTGTATGCAGCAAGTAGTTCAGTGCCTTCAATGACCAAATCGAGAGAATGAGTACTTTGCTTGTTTGTACCCTCCTGAGTCTTCCTTGGTCAGGTCCATTGCTAGCTCATGTTTAACCAATTCAGAATATAGAATTTATTTGTCAAAGAGCCTCCTGCTAAGCTATAGGTATCAAGGGGGATAAAAAATAAATAAGGCATAGTTACGGGAGGACTGAATCACTTATTCTTGTTAAAATTTTTTGTGTAAGAATAGATTCTGTATATTAAATATACCAAATGGAATACTAATATGATATCAGCATTTGTATGACTTTTACCATATTACCATAATTAGAGTTTTTTTAATTGAACTATCATTTTCCCTTCTTTGAGATCAATGTGTTGGTCTCCCAGACTGTTAAGAAGCTGTAATAAGTAGCAAAAACCAAGAGATTTGGCATCAGATAGCCTACTTGAGTCTTAACTCTTTCTTGGGGTTCAGTTTTTTCTCTGTAGAATTAACATTAACAGAGTTGATGTGGAGATTAAATAAAATGGTATTTTCAAATTCACTTTTTAAAATGCTGCTTCTAAGGAGGTGACAGTGTTATTACTCATCTGCTGTTCCAGGTTGTCATTTATGTTCTTGGCATAGCTCTACCATTACCTCCCTGTTAGATTACCTTAATTCAGTAATTCTAAGGCAATCAGTATCAAATGCATAAGAATTACCTAGAAATAACTTTATAGATACAGATTTCCTGACTCTACTCTTGTATTTTATTTAACAGATCAGAGACGAGGCCTTGAAATCTGTATTTATAAAATACTTTCAATATAAACCATTAAACACAGCCAGATATGAGACTGACAAACTTTGCCTGAAGCACTCAATACTGTACATACAAAGAAAAGTTCATTGACCCTGAGTATGATTCAAGTTTAAAAGAGGTTATAATATTAAGAGGAGGCAAACTAGTCTTCTCTAATGTTTCAAGTTCCTCCCCTTCCTAGGTCATAGGGGAAGCAGTCACATGATTTCTAACATTCCTTCCATTTCTGTGATTCCAGGTGCATCTCAAGTCCTTAGAAACAAAGTTTGATAATCAATAATTATTGCCTTTTAAAATACTAGTGATTTCAAGGAGTCTCTTTGAAAAGGCTTAGTGGATAGGAACAGAAAGCTATGAATAACACCGAAATATTTAGCTGTCTAGTGAAACTTTTTTACTGTATCATGTAAAGTGGGAACAGATGCAACTAGATTGTAGCCTGATTGTAGGTAACAGATTTATGGACTTGCTTATTTTAAAAATTAAGGTTATAAACAGCATATGTCAAAATCCTATAAAACTGCTCTAGAATCCATCTTCCTGGAAAGACAAAAAATCCCTGCTAATGTTCTGAATTTGCTCAGAATTGAAAGATAACATTGCATACATTTGAAAATACTGTTTAAAATAATGTTTCCCTGAAACAGAGTTTACTCTGTGTGGTAGTACATTCAGTAGCTACCCCCAAAGTTTCAAGCACCTGGTCTCTTCCTGGAATGTCATCCATCCAATCCCTTGAGAGAAGATAGCTTTTCTATTTGCAAATACAGGTGGCATTGCTATGAGTTATAGTTTTCTGGGAGTTTTTGTACATAGCTTATGATTTTAAGGAAAAAGGAAATCATATGAGAGTGAAATCATCGGGTCTTTGGTCTATGCTGAAGCCTGGAGACTTGAGGAGAATCTCAATTGGCTCTTTTTCCTTTTGCTGTCACATTTGCAAGTCTCCTGTTGAATCTCTCTGGTCCACTGTTCCTTCTAATGAAGTCATGTTCTGTGCTCAGGGCAGTAATATCCTCAGAAGCAGATGTCTCCCATAAAGCATGACCTCATTCCTTGGAATGGGAAGAGCCCACAGTAGACTGCTGGGGTAATATGGAGAAGGGCTTTGTTTAAAAATAGTTTTCTTAAATAATGTGTTCAACTTTTTATGCAGTTCTATGAAAAGCAAATCTAGGTTGTTGCTGGTTTTTATTAACCTCACTCCTCACTTCTAGAAGGGGCAATCAATGAGCCAGAGGAATAGTGTCTGCACAGAGCCCAGACATTTCCATGAAGTTGTTTGTATAGGTGGGTGAAACTGAGGATTTTCCAGATGCTAAATCTATGTTCTTTCTATATCAGACCCCACTGAATCATAACCTAGATCTCAAGAAGCCTTTCTGTAATGGCCCTACAGCTTAGAGGAAATAAACCAAAGTGACCAAGGAAAGTTACTGACCCAGATGCTTCCATCAAATTAGGCAAGTGGGAGCACTGCTAGGCAAGGAATGGGTAGAGGAAAAGAGTGGACCAATTAGAAGGATGCAGCTTGAAGCCCATAGAAACTTGCTCAGGAGGATGCTTTACCAGACTATTCCTTCTCCCTTGGAAAATTAGGTGTGTGGCAGTTCCTGAACAGTGACTTCTCAAATTATTGGGAATGACTGAGATGTATGCCATTAGCACTTCATGACACCTAAGCCAGGCCTTATAGTTACAGCTCCAATATTTTAGCATGCTCCTGATTTCTGTTTCTGATTGTGCAGAAAGTGACCAAAGGAAGAGGAAAAAGTCCAAAAGCTAATTTCCCAATGATGGAAGATCTTTACCTTTACCCAAACAGAATCATAAGGGAAATAAAGTATTTATCATCTAAGCATGATACCTACAATTTGTAAAATTTAATGACATCATTCCCCTAAGATGTGTTTCAGTAGCAGCTGTGCATTTAAAATGAATACATGTTAATAATTATATATATATATATATAAAAATTTATGGTGATAAATACTGAAAATACATTTCCTTCCCTAATTCCCTTATTAGTCACCTTGGCCAGCAACCAGCCCCTCTCCAAAGAGTTCTTTAAGCTGAATCCTTACCATAATGACTTTCCAAAACAATCCTTCCCAAGCTACTTCTCCTTAAATCTATGCATTCCCCCACTCCTTCCACAAGCTTATCTTTCATCACTGATGACTAAGGAGGGGATGACATTGGTACCTGACCTGAAAGTTGTGGAAAACATTTAGGAAAATATCATTAAATGTTGTTGTGGGTTTTTTTTGTTGTTGTTGTTGTTGTTAAGTAGGATGTTTGGGAGAACTATTCAAAAAAAAGTAAAAGAAAAAAATTATTTAGTAATTGTCCTTCAAAAAAGTGCTACAAACTAGGAATAACCATATTTTTTTAATTTATTTTCAGTACAGGGCCTTGTGCATGCAAGGCAAACATTCTATCACTGAGCTATATCCCAGCCCTATTTTATTTTTTAAATGTGTGCATGTATGTGCAATATTATGTTCCTGTGTGTGTAAACACATGTACAAATGTGTGCACATGGAAGCCAAAGGTTGACTGATGACATTGTCTTCCTTATCTACTGAGGCAGGGTCTCTCACTTGAACCCAGAGCTCATTGATTCAGCTCTGGCTAGCCAACTTGACTAAGGCCTCCATGCCTCCCTGGTATTTACATGGATGCTGGTGGTCTAAATTCAGGTCCTTACACTTGAGTGGAAAGTGCTTTATCCCTAGCCCACAATCCTATTTTTAAAGGAAGAACAGTGGACTTTTTTTTAACCATGAACATAAACTACCCAATAACATCCCCCAAAAATGGAATTAGATCCAAATTAAGATATTATAGATAAAAACAGCTTCCAAGTTCTATGAACTATTGCAAAGTATTAAAAAAGGATGCTTCTCAGCTCATTCTATGAAATTAGTATAACCTTAGTAACACAGTTTCAAAACTGCACCAAAAATAAACTAAATATTTCTGACATCAAAAAGTCTTAAATGATCTGCTAGCAAATCAAACCATGCAATGTATTTAGTGTACAATGTGTCATGACCAAGTAGCTTTTGTGCCAGTAACACAAAGATGGTTCAATGAGGGGAAATCTTTCAATACCACATTACATCATCTACTCAAAGATATAATATATATGATCCCTCAGATGCCAAAATTTGATAAAAATTTAACATTCTTGTGAAACTCTTAGCATGCTAGAAATAAAAGGAAATTTTAGCATGATAAAGAATATTTTGGCCCAATAAATAGCAGAGTACTAAAAGGTAAATATATAAGAAGTGCTCTTGTGAAAATCAAGATGCTCTTTATAGCTGCTGATGTTCAACAATATTCCTAAAGTCCTTACTCATACAATAAAACAGGAAACTGGGGCTGGAGAGGTGGCTTAGCGGTTAAGGCACTTGCCTGAAAAACCTAACAACCCGAGTTGATTCTCTGTTACCCACATTAAGCTAGATACACAAAAGGGGTTCATTCATCTGGAGTTTGTTTGCAGCAGCTAGAAACCCTGGCACACCCATTCTCTCTTCTCTTTCTCTCTGCTTGCAAATAAATAAATAAACTTACATAAGAGGTGTACATATTGGAGAATTATATATTCCTTACAGATGTGATTCTATAGCTAGAAAACCCAAGAGAACTAGATGAAAATATAAATTGAGGTTTGCAAGGTAGCTGGCCCTTATTTTTCTATTTCCCATAATGCAAGTACAGTACCAACAAATCTTCTGTTCAAACAGCACTTAGGAGTTGAAATATACTTGAAAAAATTAACTGGAAAAACCTTCTATAAGAAGATAAATCCTTCACAGCCTATTGCAAAGTACTGCATGCCTTGATATCATCATTCTGAACAGTAGTTCATATTTAGATGAAAAGGCTTGGTTACTTGAACTTTTTGCTTTCTTGGACTTAAAAGGAATGAGGTTTATATGATTATGAAATTTCCATAGTTATGAACTTGTATTTGTTGAGTTCCTGGAGAACATCTTATCCATGTTCTTGATGCTATAATGTATAATCCTTCTAGTAACTCTGTAAGATAAGTGATAGTATCCCCATTGTACAAATGAGGATGTACTCACTCAGAGAAATAAGGCAATTTCGCCAAACACCGTGACTTTCCCAATAGTAGCTTCCATTGATGTGTCCAAATTTCCTGCTAGGCATTTCCTGGTCCAAGGTTC
Organism: Zapus hudsonius; assembly: GCA_004024765.1. Classification (NCBI taxonomy): domain Eukaryota; kingdom Metazoa; phylum Chordata; class Mammalia; order Rodentia; family Dipodidae; genus Zapus; species Zapus hudsonius. Next base: position 7,461 of record PVHP010028595.1, on the reverse strand, counting down.
TATGTAGAGAATGTTCAATACATAGCTATCAAAACAGATCTACATGGAAAATTGGGGGGGTAATGATAATGAAATTAGAGAAGGCAAGTACTAAGTTGAAGGGTAACTTCATATTAAACCAGGTAGATGTGCCCTTCTTGTGAAAAAAAAATTGATTGGCTCTTTCTAAACCAAAATATTGAATGGCACCTTCATCATAAAGCAGGTATTAATATAAATGAATAGAGTACATATAGACTGAATACCTTGAGCTTCCTAGTTTGTCCTATCATAAAAAGAATCCAGTAAAATAAGCCCCATCTCTAATTAAAGTGATACAATGTGCACAACAGCAAAAGAACTGGCCCATCTTGAACTATTCTGGGATTTGGTGTAGAGCCATAGTGCATATGTGTAATTCTCAGCAATAAGCCCTGTTTGTGGTTTGGCTGGTCAGTAGTCGTGGCTGCACTCCATCAGGCAAGGGAAGGAAGCCAGAGGTGCACCCCTGACCCTTGGCAAAGCTAGCAGAATTACTTCTAGAAGCAATATATGATGTCATCTGGGTTCCTTCGGCCCATTGATGGAGTTAATTTTCCCACAGGAAGGTAGTGTAGCTTTGATGACTTCTTTCATATCCCAATGATTGATTCTGTCTGATTTCTGTGCTCTGCTGGACAAGGAGGAGGTTAGCATGATGAACTGCCATTGTAACCTTTACTGAGTTTCATTAATTAACACATCTCAAGCACTACAGGAATCCATTTGATTCATGTGCATCCTACACAAAATATTTCCTTGCATTTGCTTAACACTTCACACATTACAACATGTTTTTTGTCTCATTCACTCTGTAGTTTCATTGATCCCTGGATCTGAAGAGTAAATACCTCAGATTTTGTACTAGATAAACCAGAAATGAAACAACAGACACTCGAGGTTTGACTTGGGTTCTAACCTTAACCAGGCATTAGAAACTCCTGGGGAGCATTCATATTTTTTTCTTTCTATTCCCAAAAGCAGGACCCCTAGGGGTGGGGGGCACAAACATTGAGAGATTTTGAAGCTCTCCAGGTGATTCAACTGTGTAGTCAAATTTCAGAACCACTAACTTAAAAGATGAGTTTAATCTGAATTCCAGGGGACAGGAATGCATTCAAATGGCAATGTCACAGTGGTAGTCAGATGGGCTGTGATTTAGGGAGTGTCATTCTCTATAAGAGTTGAAGCCCTAGAACAAAATGTACTCATGAGAAAGTGTGGAGATAGAAAAGCAGGAGCCTGAAGACTAACCTTTGATATTCATAGTGGGTAAGATTCTTATCTCTGTTAACCTAGCTTTATGAAAAAAGTCACATGGTTTCATAATGAGAAAAAACATACATGACTAATCAGAGGCCTTTGTGGAAAGAACTGTGCATGTATCCAAAGGGATCAATGGGTATAATTTATTTAGATTTTCAAAAAGCAACTGAAGTTCTCTAGCAGAGGTTGTTATACTTCAAGTTGTACTGCTATGCACCATAGAATTAGAGGGACTATCCTAGGAAGAGGGCTTGAAAGCACGAATAATGGGTACGGATAAATGAATACACATCTTGCTAGATTGGGAAGCATAAACAGTAGAGTTTCTATAATATGTTTCTGGTTTTATTTCACATTTTAATGCATGGTTTGGGTGAAAGACCCTGCAGTAAAATCTCTAAAAAACACTCATTCAGAGCTCTGCCACATACTAGCTGTGTGACTCCTGATAAGTCATCTAACCTCTCTTGTTCTGTTTCCTCATCAGTAAAATAGAAGATATTGGATATGAAAGCCTCAGCGAGAAGTGCTATAGATTAGTTTACCTCAGCTCCCCTCTCTGTTCTCCAATCAAAATGCACACAATCAAGTTTTCTAGTTATTAGAGCAATGATTGAGAGTGACTATTACAGGGTCAAGGACCAGAGAAAGTATTTGTCATACAAAATTATTCACTATATGGAATTCATTGTAACCAGATTGGCAAAGCACTATTTTTGCCAGCCATCTGCTAGAACATAAAAATAGCTTTGTTATACAGGGTCACTCTTTATGATTGGATTTAACCTGTACTGCAGATTTTTTTCAACAATAAATGTATAAATCTCTTATATAGCATTTTAGAATTGAGGTTCATAAAATTTTAGAGGAAAAGTTCAGCTAGTCCATACCTACATTTGACAGGAGGGGAAAATTGTAGATAGGTGAAATGATTCGCCTAAGGTCAGACAGCAAATAAGTCATAAAGCTCTATCTCTGGACAACTAGTTCAGTTCTCTTCTCCCTACACTTAGTTCCAAAGCAATAAGAAATATGGCTATTTGAGTCCTCAGGCTAGACTTACTTTGAAGTTGTTTTGGCAGCCCTGTCAGCTGTGATTTGATAATGATGGTGATGACAAAGTAATTTGAGGATTAGAGTTGCTATTTGTTGAGTGCCTATGTGTGCTAGACATTATGTTATATACTATTCATTATCTCATCCTATTGCATTGGTTTTGAGTTAGATATTATTATTATTCCAATTCCATAAATAGAATGGATTCAGAAAAATAATGTTTCTAGGCTCATGCAGACATTAAATATTTTAACTAGAACTCAAGCCTAGTTTTGAAAGTATAACAGGGCTCATGCTCTTCCCACAATTCCAGTATTTCCTAAACAGTATTACCAAAACATTAATTCAAGAATAGGTAGATATTTCTTAGAAAAAAATACATGACAAAATAAATTTGAGAAATGCTAAATGTTTTAAATTTTCTTTATGGAGAGTCACATTTCACTCTAGTATACTGAAAGATCTGAGAAGTCTTCAATGAAATATATATTTTTCCTTATCCCTATTTTCTAAACTTTTTGACCTCTCAATTCAACTTCAGAGATTGTTGCTCTTAGGCTTAACTTTTCTTTTACATCTAACCACTAGTGACCAAAGACTCAATGTTGCAGAATGACTTCAGAGCAGGAATATATGCTTTCCACTTTGAGAACATCTTTTTTTTAATTGTCCATACAGAGTTACATTGTTTAGTGGGCCAAAAATGAGTTGTTATCCCCAATTCCTCATTGCCCCCCCTCCCCATCCCCAGTCAGCTGGATATCCTCCTCCGTGGGCAATCTGGATAAGTCTTTGTGGTAGGGGACCATGCATAGCCTAGTATTCAGCCAGGTTCTCCTGACCCAAGTGTGTTGTTACTGACAGGTGCCATGCCTCTGATATTCTCCCCCACCACGGCTCTCAAATTTCTGAGTCGTGGTGGGTGAGTATTAAGGCTGTTTTAATGTTGTGAAATGAGATGTTTTTGTGTCAAGAATCCTTGGTTTCTGTCTCAGTGGCTTATCCTGTGTTGATTGAATGGCTGTGTCTGGGGGTCCCTTGTTCATCCCGTAATTCTCTGCAGGGTTCCATATGGATCCTCCATGATATGACTGTGGTGGCTCATCTCTTGCCAGGATCTCAGCATTCTGCCTGCAGTCGGATGGTAGGGTTATATGGGCCACAGCTCTCTCGCTGCATCCTGAAAAATACAAACACAATCTCCATCGGAGAGTGAGATCAGTATAGGTTAACAAATATACACCATTCTGGATTACCTAGATTCTATTTGTAGTAGCCTCCCCGTCAGTCACTCGCATAGTGCATCTTTTCTTAGGAGCCCAAGAGTATAGGATCCGGTGAATATTGCCCTGAATCCCAAGTTCCAGACAAGGGGACCCCCTCACTAAGTGGAAAATTGGCTGAATTTGAAAGCTGTTGATTGTCTCCCCCAGGCCCAGGCTCCTCCATTGCACAAGTACTCCTTTCTTGGTTTGCTGTTCTCTCCCAGTAGGAGGTATGGTCAGCCTACTCATGGCTGCAGACTGTTTCATGCCAGTGGTCTGTTTACTCCAGCTGTCGTTGATCTGCCTGGGGGCTGGTTACCATTCCAGACCTCGAAGGGTCTCTCGATGCTGATCAATGGCATTCTGTGGTTTCTTTAGCAACCTGAGGGTTTTGCCTCAGGCCTGGGGAGGGCGTTCAAGAGCTTTGACAGAATTCTGTCTTATTTTTGGAACGTCATGGTTCACTTTGGTCAACAGCTCAGTGAGGGAAGGAACCGGTGGCTGGGACATGGGATTGTCAGACTGCTCAATTATTCACAAGCTTAGACATTCTCCCCTACTACCCATGGCCCCTCTTGCCAGTTGACGCACACTACTTGCTCTGTAGGTTACAGTATGCTCCTGAGGATTTTATGTTTTTGAACCTAATTTGGTTTAGCCTCATGCTTAAGCCATTCCCCTCCCTCCTTCCCTTACACCTCATTCATAACCTCTCACTTCTTGCTACTAGTCTGCATAGGGAAAACAGTTATCTTGGTTAAGGGCCACATATGAGGGAGCGTATGCAGCATTCAATTCTCTGTTCTTTTGAGTGTTCACTTAGTAAGATCTGCTCAAAGTCACACCATTTTTTTCCTAAATTTCAATGTCATTTTTCCATTTAGCTGAGTAAAATTCTATTGTGTAAATATGCCACAGTTTCACTGTCCATTCCTCCATGGATGGGCATTTGGGTTGATTCCAATTCTTGGCTATAATAATGAATTGAGCTGCTCTAAATATAGTTGTACAAAATTTTATCGATGCATCGAGATGTGACATCTTGCGGGTAGATACATAGTAGAGGGATAGCTGGGTCCATTGGTACTTCTATGTCCATTCTGTCTAGGAGTCTCCACACTACTTTCCATAATGGTTGAAGAAGCTTGCAATCCCACCAGCAGTGAATGAGGGTTCCTTTTTCCCCTCATCCTCGCCAACAACAGTTGTTTTTTGTTTTCTTTATGATTGCCATTCTGACAGGGGTAAGATGGTATCTCTTGTGGTTTTGATTTGCATTTCCGTGATGCTTAAGGATGCTGAGTACTTTTTTAGATGAGTCAAGGCCTTTTGTATTTCCTCCTCTGTGAATTCTCTGTTGAGATCAGTGACCCATTTTTGAGGGAGCATTTTGGGTTTTTGTTATTATTTTTTTTTTTTTTTTAGTTTTCTGTAGGTTCTGGAAATTAGGCCTCTGTCTGAGTTACAGCTGGTGCAAATCATCTCCCAATTTGAAGGTGGTCTATTGGCTCTGAGTATGGTTTGTCTGTCTGTACAGAAGCTTTTGAGCCTGATCAGGTCCCATTGGTTAAGTGTTTGTTGTATTTCCTGGGCTGCTGGAGACTTGCTCAGGAAATTTTTCCCTACTCCTATTACATGTAGAGTTCCTCCTATTTTTTTCTTCGAGAGTGTTCATGGTTACCGGATTTATATTAAGGTCTCTGATCCATTTGGAGTTGATTTTTGTGCACGGAGAAAGGAGTGGGTCTATTTTCATTTTTTTACACGTGTTTATCCAATTCATCCAGCACCATTTGTTGAAGATGCTATCTTTGGCCCAGCATACATTGTTGGCCCCCTTGTCAAAGAACAAACAACTGAAGTTACTTCCAACTAAAGCTGGGTCTTCAATCCTGGTCCATTGATCCGTCTGACAGTTTTTTATGCCACTACCATGCTGTTTTAGTTACTATGGCTTTGTAGTATGTTTTGAAGACAGGAATGGTAATAACTCCTAAGTCAGTTTTTTTACTTAGAATAGTTTTAGATATCTGGGGTCTTTGGCCCTTCCAAATAAATGTAGAGATTATTTTTTCTATGTCTGTGAAGAAATAGGTTAGGATTTTTATTGGCATGACATTGAATCTGTAAATCACTTTTGGCAGGAATGCCATTTTTACTATATTGATTCTCCCTAACCATGGGCATATAATATCTTTCCATATTCTCATGTCCTCCTTTATTTCCTTCTTGAGTGTTTCAATATTTTCCTTATATAAGTCCTTTACAACCTTGGTTAGTGATATTCCAAGGTATTTGATTTTCTTTGAGGCTATAGAAAATGGGACAGTCTCTCTGATGTCTTTTTCTGTCTGCTTGTCTTCTGCATATAGAAAGGCTACTGATTTTTGTGTGTTAACTTTGTATCCCGCCATATTGCTGAAGGCATTACTTTCAAGAGGTTACTGATACTATTCTTTGAGTATGATATATCAAGGATCATGTCATCTAAAAGAGGCATAGTTTAATCTCTTCCTTTCCGATTTGTATCCCTTTTATGCCCTTCTCGTGTCTTATCACTTGGGCTAGAACTTCAAGCACTATGTTAAAGAGCAGTGGTCAGAGTGGACACCCCTGTCTTGTTCCTGAATTTAGTGGGAACTCCTTGAGTCATTCCCCATTGAGAATGATTTTTGCTTTAGGAGTTTAGTAAATTGTCTTTATTAAATTGAGGTATAGGCCATCAATGCCTATTCTTTCCAGGGCTTTGAACATGAAGTGGTGTTGAATTGTGTCAAAAGCCTTCTCCGCATCTATTGAGATAACCATGTGGTTTTTGTGGTTGATCCGATTAATGTGGTGGATTACATTTATCAACTTACGTATGTTGAACCAACTCTGCTTCACTGGGATAAAGCCAACTTGGTCAGGGTGGATAATATTTTTGATGTAGCATTGTATCCGGTTTGCTAGGATTTTGTTTAAGATTTTTGCATCTAAGTTCATCAGAAATATGGGTCTGTAGTTCTCTTTTCTTGTTGCATCTTTGCCTGGTTTGGGAATTAGGGCTATGGTAGCTTCATAGAAGATGTTTGGAAGTGTTCCCTCTTTTTCTATTCTTCTAACAAGCTTCAGAAAGAGTGGTTTCAGCTCTGTGCTAAAGGCTTGTTAGAATTCAGCTGAGAAACCATCTGGTCTTGGGCTTTTCCTTATGGGAAGGTTTTTGATTACTCAAATCAAGACATTCTTCAATCTCTGTGGATGTGATAGTTTTATTTAGTGCTTTTATCTGCTCTGGGTTAAATTTTGGCAGTTGATAGGTGTCCAAAAAGTTATCCATTTCTTCCAGGTTCTCAAATTTTGTGGAGTATAGGTTTTGGAAGTATGACTTAATGATTCTTCCAATGTCTTCGGGATCTGTTGTGATCTCACCATTGTCCTTTCTGATTTTGTTGAATTGGGCTTTCTCATTTCTTAGTTTGATTAGATTGGCCAGGGGTTTGTCAACCTTATTAACCTTTTCAAAGAACCAACTCTGATTTATCTATTTTTTAATCATTTTTTTATTTCCAATTCATTAATTTCAGCTCTGATTTTAGTTATTTCCTTTCATCCTCGGGTTAGCTTTTTCCGTCTGTTCTAATGATCTTAGGTGGGTGGTTAGGCGATTGATTTGAGACCTCTCTGTCTTTGATATGAAGGTATTTAGAGCAATGAACTTTCCCCTCAGGACTGCCTTCATTGTGTCCCACAACTTCTAATAAGATGTGTTATCATCATCATTTATTACTAGGAAATTCTGAATTTCCTGTTTTATTTCTTGGATGACCCAATCATTTTTTAGGAGCAAATTATTCAGGTGCCAGTACTTTGTGTA
>PVHP010028594.1:0-23019 GCA_004024765.1 Zapus hudsonius | reverse complement strand
AGCCTTTTGCTAAAATCCCCTGGGAGGGTAGGGAGTGGGCTGGGGAAGTCTTGGGATTGTTTTCTTAGGGGTGCAGAAACCCGCCCCCTCCAGTTTGGTACTGTCCCATATTTCCGGGTTGGTGTTAAATGAAGCCTCGTCGAAAACAAAGATTTTTTTTTTTAAACCAATGATGTTCAGCATTTTTAAGAAAACTGACGTATACTCTGCACCTGCATCAACAACCACCTTGGGCTACTGCTCCAGCGCCTTCTTTCTTCACTTCTAGGTTCCAACAGCTCCCAGCCAAGAGCTAGTCTCTAGAATAAGAGGGAGCAGTAGGCTTGTTTTGAAAAGCAGTCCGGATTAATGGCAGGCATCCAGTTGACTTGTGTTGGAAGGGGAGAAAATGTTTAGGCCCCAAGTTTCATGCCAGAGCTTTTCCACTCTAAGCAGCCTCATTTGGATTGGCTACACCATGCCAGGGTCTTCAGGTCTGTTCACACAGGTGTAGAGGGATCAACAACCTTGTGGCTAAATTCTGAATCACATACAGACCCGAGATTGGGGGAGAACCTCGATAAATAAGTTGGTATTTCACTGGCAAGAAGGGCACCAGCGGTGGACTAAAGGATTTGGTTGTCAGGAATCTGCACAAAGATAGGCCTGCAGAGCACTCTCCTCCCTTCTGGTCTCGCCTTAGAACACTGTGTTCACTAATCTGGGTGACCGAAAATTTCAAAATATTGCAGGGCTGTGTTTTTAGGACATTTTGTTAATTCCCTTGTGAAGTATTACTTAATTTTGTTTTTAGATTTGTGTGAGCAGTGCTGTGTTATGAAGTGTTTACTTGGGCCTTAGCTACCAGAATGCTTTTGTTAGACTTGACTGAACTTTTATCTTTTTAAGTTTGTGGTTGATGGCTGAACAAAGAATCCTAGCCCTCCCGACTCCTGCAGTGGTTTGTGATGGTGGATATGTCACCAAGCAGGGCTTGGGTTTTTCTGAGTGATGTGGGAGTTGAATTGGATGGTTGGTAAGGAAATTTCCATGATACCCTGAGATTCATGATTACGTTTATTTAGCACTAGGACTTGCCTTGATTAGTTGATTTTTTTTTTTTAATGTAAAGTTAAAAAATGTAAAGTTAATGATTTGGGTCAGAGGCCAGTGTATATTTATGTGGCCAGAGTTTGGGATATTTATGACACTGCTGTTTCAATTATTTTTTTCCTGTTGGCTTTTTTTTTTAATAACTTCTGTTGTGTAATTCTAAGATTCACTTTCTGGAAACTGCTCTCTCATAAACATAAACCATTAGTTCCGGAAGAATGGATTCTGTTGTTATCCTTTCTTCCTCTTTTCCATCTCTTTTATCTCCTCTTTGTCATCATTCCCCCACAGTTGGATTTTTTTTTTCTGAATTTTCCTCTAGTCTTGTTAATTTTAGGGTTAGCATGTTTTCTGTTATTTTTCCTATCTTTTGAAAGGACTTCATCAAGCACAGTGGGCACCTTTGACCCAGTAGCAAAGAGAAGTATCTTAGGTAATAAAAAAAAAACAAACAAACTTTAAATTCACAAAAGAAGAATGAATTTTTATTTGACCTGTCATTGTGCTTCATTGACTTTTACACTCAACATTGAAAACTATCCGTGAGGTATTTCAGAGTCATTACAGAACTTGGAAAGATGAGTCCTACTTTTCCAAGAATGAGGGTGCTTTCTTTGGCTATGTGCACATTCTGTGTTTAAGGGGCTAGTTTTCTAACTTGGAGCTGTTGTTTCTGGAAGCAGCATTGTTTCTTAAATAATTTGGAGGTACATTACACATTAAACAATGGCAGGCACCCTGATAAATTGGTTGGATTGCAGTGTATCTGGAATAGCCTTTGCTTAGCAGTCAACACCAACTGTTGAGACACCAGTGATGGTCCCTCTTTATTTCAAAAATTCTCATCAGGATTGAATGATTTAACAGGTTTAGATTTGGTTATAATAATAACTTTATTCTACTTTCAATGAATATTAATGAAACAGTAAATGAATGTGACACTGGATTCAATTAGCCTAAATGCTCATTTGCTGCTGGCAGTTCTATATTTTTAAAAAAAACATATTTTTATTTATTTACTTGACAGAGAGATGGAGAAGGAAAGAGTGAAAAAGGAAGGAAGGGAGGAGGAGAAGGCAGGCCAGGGCTTCCTGCCAGTGCAAATGAACTCCTGATGCATACACCATTTTGTGGGTACTGGGGAATCGAACCTTTAACTGCTGAGCCATCTCTCCAGCCCCAGTTTTGTGTTTCTAAAGTTAGCAACACTATTTGGATGTTTTACAGAGTATCTTGATACACTCACTAACTCACTAGCAGTCTGGTGAGATTGTGGAATTGTCATCTTAGATTTGAGACAGTGGGGGCATGCATCTCAGGGTTAGATTTCCAGTTACAAGTGAGCATCTACTGGCTCCTGAGTTCATGCTCTTTGTTTTCTGTGTACGAAGCCTTTTCGGTTTGTACGAAAATATCTCAAATAAGATGATCATATTTAGAGGCTGCACAGATGGCTCAGCAGTTAAAGGTGCTTGCTTGCAAAGCCTGATGGCCTGGGTTTGATTCCCCAGTTCCCATGTAAAGTCACATGCACAAAGTGCTGCAAGTATTTGGAGTTCCTTTGCAATGGCAAGAGGCCCTAGCACACTAATTCTCATTTTTTCCTCTCTGCTTGCAAATTAAAAAAAAAAAAAAAGATGATCATGGCTGGGGAGATGGCTTAGTGGTTAAGGCGCTTGCCTACAAAGCCTAACAACCTGAGTTTGATTCCCCAGTACCCACGTAAAGCCAGATTCACAAAGTGGCACATGCATCTGGAGTTTATTTTCAGTGGCTGGAGGCCCTGACACACCCATTCTCTCCTTCTGTCTCTTCTCTTCTCTTGGCTTGCAAATAAAATAAATAATAGTATTTTTAAAATGTACCTTTTTTTAAAAGTTGTTTTAAAAGTTTAAAAGTTTTAAAAGTTCCTGTTGGGGAGTGTATAAGATAATTAGAATATATTAGTGCATCTGGAAAGTTGGGCCACTTAACACCACTGACTTAGAATAGCTTAGGAAAAGTGCAGGATAATAGGAAGTGTCCAAATAGCGAATTGCACTTTCGGGCCTGCATGTGTGTGTTCATGCTTGTGAGTGGGCAACCTTGGGCGTTGGTTCTCGCCTTGCACTTTATTGGAGGCAGGTTCTCCTGTCTGCTTCACTGCTGCAGGTACCAGGTAGCTTGTCAAGAAGCATCCAGCGATTCCGTCTCTCCTTGCAGCTTGCTGTGGGCATGATAGGATCCCAGATACGTGCTACCACATCTGGCCAGTGCTTTATCTGCCAAGTCATCTCCCCAGTCCATGAATCACACTTATCTACTTATTTATATAATTTATTCATTTTTAACTTTTGAAAAGTTGTGTGAAGCTGGGCATGGTGGCACATGCCTTTAATCCCAGCACTCAGGAGGCAGAGGTATGAGGTCAGCCTGAGATGACTTAGTGAATTCCTGGTTAGCCTGGGCTAGAGTGAGATCCTATCTCAATTAAAAAAAAACAAGCACCAAAACGTGTGTGTACATATGTATGTGCATGTTCATGTATGTGAGTGTGGGTGTGCATGGTCCACAATGTGCATGTGGAAGTCAGAGGACAACTTTTGGGTGGGTCCTGGTCTTCCACCTTGTTTGACATGGGTCTCAATTCACTGCTTTATGTGTGAGCTTCTCAGAAATTCTCCTGTCTCGCCTGTGCCTCTCTTCCACCTCTAGGCACCCTGGATTACGGAAGCTGGCCAGCGCTTCCAGCTTTTCTGCGGGCTCTGGATCCAGACCCAAGCCCTCAGAATTGTACAGCAAGTACTTTACCCACCCACCGAGCCATCCCCCAGGCCCAAACTGCACTTTGTGATTGGAGCTTTTTTTTAACTGTATCTAACCAAATCGATTTTTTTTTGTTTTGCATGTGCTATCTGTGTGTGGTGCATGTGCATCTTTGTGGGTGTTCACATGATGTCACATGTTTTCCTCTGTCACTTTCTCCCTTGAGCCCAGAGCTCATTGGTTCAGTTGGTCTAGCCAGCCAGCTTGCCTTGGGGATCCTTGTCTTCTCCCAAGGACTGGGATCCCAAGGTACCATCATCCCCGCCTGTCATTCATGTGGGTGTGGGGATCTGAACTCAGGTCCTATGCTTGTGTGGTGAGCACTCTATCCACTGAGCCATCTTTCTGGCCCCCACATTGATTTTTATTATACCTAACTCACTTCATCCCCAGTTAGTCTTTAACCCTTACTAAATGGAGTTGCTTATAATTTCTTACATTTTGTAAGGTTGAGCAAATATTTCAATAAATGCTTACTTACAAAGAGTTCCTTAAAGTCAAGGATTTATACTGGGCATGGTTGTGCACTCATGTACCTCTGGCATGTGTTAGGTAGGGGCTGGAGCATTGGAAGTTTAGGCAAACCTGGGCTCTACAGTGAGACCCTGTCTGGGGCAGGGAGGGACATCAAGGAATTTGAAAACTATACTGAGCTTTCCAGGGATGGATCTTTTTGTCCAAAGTTTGGGAAATTCTATTTTTAAATGCCAGTTACTAACTATAGGAATCAGTGAATCTAGTAATTATAGAGAAAAGTAGACAGTAATAATGATAACTGAACAACTGCTAAGGAGCAGATAATTCTGTTTTTTTTCATGAGTGTGGTGTGTGCTTGTGTGTGTTCATATGTATGGTGTATGTGCACATGCATGTGGAGACGAGAGGTAGCTGATGGGTGTCTACCTTAGTTGCTGTCTACATTTGTGTTTGTGTGTGTGTGTGTGTGTGTATTCAACAGAGAGGGTATGGGCGTGCCAGGGCCTCCTGCTGGTACAAGTGAACTTCAGACACATACTCTACTTTGTGAGTTTGGCTTTATGTGAATACTGGGGAATCAAACCCAGGCCATCAAGTTTTGTAAGCAAGTGCTGTTAACTGCTAGACTATCTCCCAGCCTCACCTTATTTCTTAAAGACAGAGCCTTACTGAAACTGGAGCTCACCCATTTGTCTAGACTAGCAGGCCAGCGTAAGACAGCTGATTATTCTGGGAAGTGTGTATGTCTTGCTCATGTTGATTCATTCATATCTTCACTAATTCAACAAGCCTTTACAGATAGTTTGCCAGTTTATAGGCACTCAGAGATGATTACACACTTTCGACTTGCTAAGCTGGAAGGGCATCAAAACAAAGTAGGAAGGGAAGTGAGGTAAGAGGATCGTGAAGGGCAGGAGCATCTCACCCCAGCTGGCTTTGGAAGGACAAAGGATTGGGGTCAGGCCAGCGTCTTGGAGTTGAAGCCAGTGGTAAGTCTTAGGGTGTGGGTAATAAAAGTGGTTGGGTGAAGACAAAGCAAAGACATGGAGGACAGAATTACTTTGTATATGTTTGGATCTGTGAGCAGTTTTGGACAAGGGACCTTAGAGACAGTTATTAAGCTCACATCTTAGTCTGCAGGCTCTGAGGAACCATCAAAGGATTTTTAACTAGGAAGTGACTGGTTTCCATTTTCATTTTTATCATGTTGCGCAATTGAAGATAGATTCAAGGGTCTAAGATGAGAAATAGTAAATTCATTTCAAAGACATTTGCATTAAATCATGGTAGCAGCACCTCAAGTTATCAGTGGAGGATGCAGAGAAATCGTGTGTGTAGATATCAAAGGTAATGAGATCTGAGGAATAATGCAGAGAGAAATCAAGGACGGTGTTTGAGTTTTTTGCTCTATTGAGTTCGTAAGTGAACCTTGAATCAAATAGATTTGGAAGACGTTAGCACTGCGTTACGATCTATCAGGAATAAATAAAATGGGAATCTTCATCCTGGGGTCTGACTTCATGGAGATGTAAGAGAAGATCCCTGAGAAGCTCACCGCACTGCAGAGCAACACACGTCTTCTGGAGTCAAGGGTCTCTTGTTGTCAGCAGTGGGGCATCCTGACAGTTCATGCTCTCCTGCAGTTTTGACTGCCACAGTTGCATGTTTCTGGCTTTCCTTTTTCCTACTGGCTGGCTTATCTTTCCTTCCCCTTTGAGTTCCTAAGAGATGCATCAGATTGGCCCAGCTAACTGCCGTCACCCTCGAGTGGACAGCTTCTTTGCTACAGTGTTGGTGCTCTTCAGAGGAGGCATGTGTCTATCAGTTACATCTGTCATTGCCACCACAAAAAGAAAACAAGAAAGACAAGAGCCGCCTAGGGGCTGGAGGATCACTGTGGCTCACAGTTTCATAGTGTACAGTCCATAGCGGTGGCCTTCATTGTGGCAGTGAGAGTGAGGAGCTTGCTTACATCTCTGCAGATGGGGGAACAGAGGGATAAGGCTGGAAGTAGATTTGGGCTGTAACCCCTAAGACCCACTCCCAGTGGCCCACCTACTTAGGTGGTTCCACAGCTTCCCAGAACAGGGACACCAGCTGGGGCCAAGTGTCCAGACGCACGAGCCTGTGGGGACATTTCCCATAAACTGTAACACTTGGGTCGAGTCAGTGGGAGAATACAAGTGTCCTCCTGGCGAAGCTTAGTCTGGCCTAACTTCTTTCAGTTGAGCAGTAAGGTACTTCCTCAAGGAACTGGTGATGGGTGCTGTGATTCACCTGATGCTTGGGAGGCTTAGTCAGGTCACCTCTAAGTGTAGAGTGTAGGAGTGTGTAGTTAGAAGAGCTATGGGGGGCGGACAGGACTCTTACTGTGTCATTCAAAGATCAGTGGGTCCAAGAGGAAGTAGTTGCTAGGTGCCTAGATAGAAAGGGAGGGTGGCGTCACAGGTGCTGAGTAGACAGACAGGGATAGTTCTCCACAGGGTTTGTAAAGTAGATCTTAGGGAAAGCTGTTTGAATTGAGTGGTGGGGGCACAAACCAGATATAGTGGTCGAGAGAGTACCCGGAAGGGTCAAGTAAAGAGGATATTGTATAGATTATTACTGGTTAGTAGTGGGTTACATTTTAACTGGGGGTCAGCTTCTGTTTGTCAATCAGGTGAGATGAAAATTCCACATAAATTATTCTTAAAATCTCTTCAAAGTAGTATTGGCAATAGTATCATTACTAAATCAATCTCGTCATTTATGTGGGTTAAACTGATGTGGTGTAAGTTAAATATACAATGATTTTAGTCCAAGATAGGTGGGAATTAAATACGAAAAATTTGGCAAATAAAATATATGTTACAAAACCTGTTTTCTATTGCCTTAAAGTAAAAGATGCTCCTTTTATTCTCCACTAACTCTGGAACATTGCCCACAGTGCTTTTACGAAAGTGGGTTTTTGTGAAAAGTGGGGATCTTGTGTTCTTAAAGGTTGAGGGGAAGGAGAAATGAAAGAGGAAGAGATTGAAAGTACCAGCTTGAGGACTGATTGAGTAAAGGCTGGGGGAGAGGAAAGTGTTTCCAAAGCACAAATAGTGAGGAGGGGTGGGGGAGAGCGGTGCACATTTTGACCCTGGGATAGTAGTGAAGGCTGCTGTGGCATAGACTGCAAGTAACTGAAGCTTTCAGAACCTATTGTGGGGTTGGTCGCGCTGGGAGAGCCTGGTGGTCCAAGGGAGTTCACAGCAGTGTTGCTGTGCAGCAGAGAGCAGCTGCTAGTGAGGCCGAGAGAAGGTAGATTATAATGTTGATGAAAAATCAGTATTTTGCAGGTTAATGTGGTGGAAGGAGGCACATCTGAGACAAATCAAATATTGGAGAGTTTCTGGTGATTGCCACGCAGTCTGTCCTGGAAGAGGAGAAAACAAGAGAAACATCTCAAGGAAAGACTCAGAATTGGAGTGCACTTGATAGATGTTGGGGAGGAGGTCCGGCAGTGAAGTTTTCAGGAAGGGCCTAGGAAGTTACATTCTAGAGGAGACACAGCATTTTGTCAGTGTATGATGGGGGAACCTGTTTTTTCACACGGCATTTGAAGAAATAGGGCCGGGACACTCGCTCAGAAGTGTACAGAGCTTTGTCATAGTTAGCCAGAGCGCCGCAGACAGCACTGTCCTAATAACCCACGACCCCAGTTAGGTTTTCCCTGGCATTTGCCTCTTTGCAGCTTCCTTCTGAAGATGGGATGCAGGATACCTGTGTAATGAAATAAAGATTTAGTACATTTCACTTTTTTTGTAAACAAAGAGGAACCATGCATTTACAATGGCTAAAATGGACGGAAAAGCAATCTGATAGTGTGCCTGTTGCGGTCAGGAAGTCAGAAACCCAGGTTAGAGCTGGTGGGGCACACAATAATACATTTGCTTGGGAGGCGCGTGGCTCGGCAATTTCTAACAAAGCTTAACTTTACCTGATCTTAAAATTTACAGCACCTAGAAGCTTGCATGTGATCTCTTTTCCCTTGCTCTTGGCATTGAGCGGGCTGGGTGAGAACCACCACTGAGTTGCCTCCCAGCCCTGCCTGACATTGTTCATAGCCAATTTACACATGATCACTAAAAAACTGGGAGCAGACAATCTTTCAACAAGTGGTGGCAGGATGAATACTCTGGGGAATCATGTTGAGGGGTGTTCCGAGTGCTACAAAGAAATGAGCCCCAGATGTGGATTCTGCCCGCCTCTTCCCTGTATTCTTGTTTGATCTCTTCATAGTGTCCCGAATGTCTTGAAATTTCCATTCATATCTTCCTATTAGTTTGTCTATCTCTTTTGTTGGACTTTTGTAGTTCTACCACCTTATCTTCCAGTTCTGTCCTCTCCCTGATCCGTTCTGTTGGTGAGACTTTCTGCAGAGTTTTGTATTTCATTTCTAGTATTTCTGATTGGTATTTCTTCCTTGTTTCTATTTCCTTACTTATGTCTTGTATTGACCTCCATATTTCATTGAATTGGCCTCCTGTGTTCTCCTTCTGGAGTTTGTTTTCTTCTTTGATTCCTTTGAACACAGTTATAATCATTCTTTTGAATTCTAAGTCATTCTCACTGGAGGTCATTTCTGATGGAGTTGTAATTTTTTGGTGGAATTATATTGTCTTGATTTTTTTTTGTCTCTTGTATTATAATGTAGAGATTTTTTGCATCTTGAGTCAATTCAGTGTTTGGGTTTTCTGTCTGCTGTATTCTTAGACGTGTAGATTAGAAGTTATATATCTTCAGTGATAAGAAGCCCATGGTGCCCGATGAGGCTCTTATATTACTCCCAGAGTAACAACAGAGATGATCTAAGGTATCGTACTTGCCGGTATGCAAATATTCTAGTTGTCTGGTTGGAGCAAAATACAGGTAGAAATACCAGTTCTGATGTCCAGCTGGTCAGTATTACACACATAGACAAGATCAGCACAGGGTATACAAGATTAAATAAGTAATCTAACAAAGCCAAAATTTCCAAAGGTGTGTATTGACTCACACCCTTAATCCTGTTGACTGGGAGGCTGAGATTCCTGGACTCTCATGAAAGACAGAAAAAAAAGACCAAAAGGTATTATAAATCAAGCGATATAAACAACAACAAAAGTTGCTCCCAAAACACCGCTTGTTTTAGAATGCAAAAGTATATCAATTAATTGTCACACAACCTGCCTTGGTGTGGAGGGTGCAGTTAGCACTTCCTGTGCAGGTAGGTATTGCCCCAGTGTAGGATGGCCTGTTACCTTGTGGGCTGGCTTCTGTCTCACCTATGCTGAGTGTGAGGCTGGTTTCCTTGGCTCAGCTGGTTGGGTCAGTGGATCTAGTGTTCAGATCTGCTGTGCTGGATGCTGTGTGGCTGCCTTGGAGTCCCCAAGCCTCGAGTGGTCCCTGGTGCTGGCGGTTGAGGGAAGGAGGCTGTGGAGGGTGTCTGGAGTTGTTGAGGAGCTTTAACTTTTCCTTCTGGAGCTGCCCGGCTGGCTGGTCCCTGATGCTTTCTCCTTCCGGCTTTTTGACTTGGTGAGGCCAGTGTGTGTGGAGAATCCTCTGCTCTGGGTCCCTCCTGCTTCTCCGCTGGGGCTGCTAATTCTGGTACTACTAATACTATTGTGTAGATTTTCTGTCTCTGGTGTGGCTGCCAAGCTGCCATCTTAACTGGACGTCTAGGCTTATCTTTTCTTTTTGTTTTTTGTTTTTCCAGGTAGGGTCTCTCTCTAGTCCAGGCTGACCTGGAATTCACTATGTAGTCTCAGGGTGACCTTGAACTCACAGCGATTGGATTCTCCTACTTCTGCCTCCCAGTGCTGGGACTAAACACACTGAACACACTAAACATGGGGGCCACCATGCCTGGCTTTTATCTTTTTTTTAAAACCATAGAATTTAAATAATAATAAACTTCAAACAGATGAGCTTTGTTAGAATTAGTCCCTGATACTATTAACCTAAGAAATGCCATGAATTCTTTCATAAACGTTTTTCCCCTCCTCCCCCCAGGTAGGGTCTTCTTCTAGTCCAGGCTAACCAGGAATTCACTATGTAGTCTCAGGGTGACCTCAAACTCAAGGTGATCCTCCTATCTGTACCTTCTGAGTGCTGGGATTAAAGGTATGTGCCACCACACTTGGCTTAGCTATTAATTATTTTTTAAAGTATATTTTAGCTAGGTGTGGTTGTGCAAATCTTTAATCCCAGACAGAGGTAGGAGGATTGCTGTGAGTTTGAGGCCAGCCTGGGACTACAGAGTGCGTGCCAGGTCAGCGTGGGCTAGAGTGAGACCTAACTCAAAGATAAAATAAATATATCTTGTCATTTGGTAGTGACCAAGACTTTTTTGGTTTTTTGAAGTAGGGTCTCACTGTAGTCTCAGGGTGGCCTTGAACTCAAGGCAATCCTCCTACCTCTGCCTCCCAAGTGCTGGGATTAAAGGCGTGCGCCACCATGCCCAGCTTGTGACCAAGACTTTTATTGGTTGCTAGAATGAAATTATTTTCAAATAAAAATAAGTTTTGATCACTGCCAAAACTCTGTTGTTTCATTACAGAAATCCAGTAATTGAGCTGGAGAGAATGGCTCAAAGGTTAAAGGCCTTGTCTACAAAGCCTAATGACCAGGGTTCAAGTCCCAAGTATTCACATAAAGCCATATACACAAAGAGGAGTGTGCACCTGGATTTGCTTTGCAGAGGCTGGAGGCCCTGGTGTGTCTTGCCCATTCTCTCTGTGTCTTTTCCTTTTCTCTTCTCTGCTTGCAAACAAATATCTAAAAATAAAAAAAACTAGATCCAATAATTCAATTTAATTGATTTAGATATGCAGTTAGAATGTCTAATCAGTTTTCTTTAGGTTTGTTTGTAATTGTTTGATTTTTAAGTGTGCGGTTAGATTGCTTGACTTTTCCCTAGATAACCTAATTTCACTGATGCTGTAATAAATAACTGCTTATTAAGTGACGTGTGCTTATTTGTGCTGTTATATATTTCTCCTGCTTAGCTAAATGTTAAATCTGCTATGTACATATGTGAAAGCTGTTTGAAGTACAGGAGAGGCTGCATGTGTGTCTAAGCTGTGTGGGGTACAGGGGAGGGCTGCATGTATGTCTAAACTGTTTGGGGTACAGGGAGTGGCTGCAAATATGTGAAAGCTGTTTGGGGTACAGGGAGAGGCTTGCATATATGTGAAAGCTGTTTGGGGTGCAGGGAGAGGCTGCATATATGTGAAGGCTGTTTGGGGTGCAGGGAGAGGCTGCATATATGTGAAGGCTGTTTGGGGTGCAGGGAGAGCTGCATGTTGCTGCTTCTGTTTTGTCTTCTTGGCCAACTTTCTTGACTGTGAACATAGGGTGGACTCTACTTTTATAGAAAGGAGTAGCTTGCATAGGCCCTAGTTGGATCCTTATCACCACCACTTTAAAAAAAAAGGCAAAAGAAGGGAGTAGCTGAGTTCACTTAATTGGGGGGGGGGGCTTAGAACCTGTACTAATTGACATTACAAACGTAGACTTAAGTGTGTTAATGTTTGGGTATGTATTGGTAATTTGGTAATGTGAATGGTAAGGGAAGATAGGATCTCATTTGTGTGTATTGCCTATCTTAAGATATAATTTTTGATGTAAGTGGTATTTGGGGTTAGAGATACCACAGTGGTAAGTGCTTGCTGTACAGGTATGAGGATCTGAGTTCAAGCCCCAGCACCTAGAAGCTTCTCAGTGCTGGGAGTGGAAATAGGAAAATCCTTGGGGCTTGTCCAGCCAAATCAGAGAGTGCCAGGACCAAATAGAGACCCCCGTCTCAAAGAATAAGGCGAAGAGTAATTGAGGATGCTACATGTCAACCTCTGGCTTCCACATGGATGTGCATACACAGATATACCCATACCACACATGCACGTGCAAATAAAAATTAAATCATCAAGAACCAGAAAGGCTCTCTCAAAAGTGTATTTAGTTGTAGAGCACTCCTGGTGAATTTGAGATAGAGAATTCCATGAAGATAGTGTCATCCTGTGACTGAAAAATTCAGGAGCATTTTGCATTGAGTGAAACATCTGTAAGACCTGAATAAGGATTTAGAGCATTCCTCAGGTTCTTTGAGGATGATGGAGATTTCCCTCACATTCTGAGTATTTTCTCGCTTGACATTTTTGTTCAGATAGTAGCTTTCAAGACAATCTCAGTCTTGGGCAGGGAGTTATTACTATTGGTAAATAAAATGAGGTGATTGTAAGTGAGGGATACTTAGGATTGAGAAATAGTTTTAAAAGCCATCAACAGATTTCCTGTAGGGTGAGCAATGGCATTGTGTTATTTCATCTCATGCCCGGCTTTATTTCATCTCTTAAAAAAGAAAAAAATGAAGAAAACAAAAAAGAAAAAAATGGTTCAGTGGTTAAAAGCACTTGCTTGCAAAGTCTGTGGCCCCAGGTTTGATTACTTAGTATTCACGTAAAGCCAGATGCACGAAGTACTTGAAGTTTGTTTGCATTGGCAAGAGGCCCTGGCTTGTCCATGTGTTGTTGTGTGCGCATGCTCTCTCTCTGTCAAACATTTTTTTTTCCAAAGAGGAAAAAATAGACCAAATACAGTACTATAATTTTCAATAGGTTATTATTGGCCAAAAGAATTTTTATGATGAGTGCTGTTTAGAATTAATTATAAGAGCATTCAAAGAACAAAATTGTAAGTTCTTAAAATAAGAAATCTTTTATTAATTCAATCTAGTTGTATAAAATTTTACTTAAAAACCACAGTATTAGCTGGGTATGGTGGGACATGCCTTTAATCCCAGCACTCAGGAGGCTGAGGTAGGAGGATGACTGTGAGTTAAAGGCCAGCCTGGTTTACAGAATTAGTTTTAGGTCTTCCTGGGCTACTGTGAGACCCCTGCTTTAAAAAAAAAATCACACCATGATAAAAATGCTTCTAGATTATTCAGCAGGCATTTTGCAAATGAACATGCAGGGGATCCTATAAACTAGATGCAGTTTTAGATCTGATAAAGCTATCCTCATCACATGTTTCAAATCCAGCTTGATTTTTCTCTTTAATAGCATACCTTAATTTTCATAGATAGCTACTGGACCTGAGCTCAGTGTGTTCAGATCCTGAACTGTTAATAAAACTAGGGATGGTGGAGCTGGAGAGATGGCTCATCAGTTAAAGGCGCTTGCTTGCACAGTTTGATGGCCTGGGTTCAATTCCCAGCACCCAGGGCAGGAGGCCCTGATGAACTTATGCTCTCAACACTGTCTCTCTCAAATAAGTAAGTAGAAATATTTTTTAAAAACTAGTGTGAACAGTTCTTTGGCTGACTGGGGCTAGTTTGCATACTGGATTAATTTTGATAATAGATGTGTCATCATGTCTTTAATTAGTTGAACTGATTAGAGAAAGATTGCACTTGTCCCTGAATCTTTTGCTTGAACAAGTCTCATTTGCCGTTTTTTCTTTCCTTTTCCGTGTTTAGGTCACGGTAAAACCCCCAAAGATGCAGCATCAGTTCGAGCCACGCATCCGATACCAGCAGCCTGTGGGATTTATTATTTTGAAGTAAAAATTGTCAGTAAGGGAAGAGATGGGTGAGTGTCAATTTTGGTGGGAACAATCATTTGTTATTCCTGGGTAATTGTATGTGAAATGATTCCTAAGTGTTTATGGTGTCATTAGAAAGTTGCAATCTTGGTGTTTGGAAAAAGGAGACTCTGAACATTTCATGGTAGCACATTGGATCAGGTTCTCTTCAGTGCAAGTTGTGAGTTTTTCTGGTAGCTCGTTATTTTACACCGAGAGCTGGTTGAGTGATAGAGCTTGACTCATTTCTGTCACTTTGCCTATTTTCTGAATTCTGCTGAAAAGCTAAATCTTTTGAAGTTCAGAAAGATTTTTCAAAAAACTATTTATTGATTGATGACAGAGAGAGAGAGAGAGAGAGAGAGAGAGAGAGAGAGAGAGAGAGAGAGAGAGAAAATGGATGCACCAGGACATCTAGCCACTGGAGACAAATTTCAGACATGTGCACCCCCACCTTGTGCATCTGGCTTTCCATGGCTACTGGGGATTCGAACCTGGGTCCTTAGGCTTTGCAAGGCAAGCACCTTAACCAGTGAGCTATCTCTCCAGCCCTTAGGAAAAAAAATTCTAAAATCTTTATTTACTTGTGAACAGAGAGAGTGGAGAGAGAGAGAGAGAGAGAGAGAGAGAGAGAGAGAGAGAGAGAGAGAGTGTGTATGGGTGCACCAGGGCCTCTAGCTGCTGCAAACAATCTCCAGATGCGTGTGCCACTTTGTACATCTGGCTTTACATGGGGACTGGGGAATTGAACCTTGGCTGGCAGGCTTTGCAAGCAAAGTACTTTAACCTTAACCACTGAGCAATCTCCCCAGTGTGCCAAGGCCTCCTGCCACTGCAAATGAAATCCAGATGCCACTTTGTGTAGCTGGCTTTATATGGGTACTGGGGAATCGAACCTGGGCTGTCAGATTTTGCAAGCAAGCGCCTTTAACTGTTGAGCTATTTCTCCAGCCCTGATTTATTTATTTATTAGTATTATTTTTTTTTACAAACTCCTTTAGGAAGGAAGTGATCTAGGGAGGGAGTTCAGGCTAAGGAAGAAGAGACAAGGAAAGCCCAGATTCCCTTTTAGTGTTTCAAGGACATATTCTGCTTTAGCCAGGAGAGCAGACAAACACAACAAAACTGTTTGCTTTGGGCCCTGTTGCTCTCAGCTGCCTTGCCAGTTTCTGTCTCTAATCCCCTCTGAAGAGGTAACTCTAAGTGCTGTTAAGGAATTGGGGCAAGGTCTGATCTGGCTTCTTGGAGCTGAGTGGGATCATCAGGTACAGCAGTTGGGGTACCCCTCCAGTGGGCCTATCTAGAGGACCCCAAAAAGTTTACTTAGGGGTTTAATGTCAAGTGTAATGCGGGAAGACAATCTGGTTTGTAGATAAAAGATGTTGGGGAGAAAGAACAAAAGCAAGAGGAGTCAGGGGAAAGTGGAAACTGAGAAGATTGGGGCTCAGGAGTCTTTAGGGTCCCCATTCTCAGACATTCAACCCTTGGAGGGCCATCGCAGGGACCCGGGTAGATGGGGTTTGATTGGTGCAGGGCTGTCTTGGTTGTGTACTGGCTGCAGATGAGAGGAGCAACACAAAGTCTGAAGATACACAGAATTACTATAGCCAGAAATGATAATTTCCTTTTACCATGATGTTCCAGAAACGCATTCCAAAGCTGCTTGCTAGCTAGCATGGTGGTATCTGTCAGGGTCTCAGTCTGCTTTTGTAGATCTTGAAAAGTAGATGAGACATTAGTGAAACTATCAAAATATATACATCACATTTAATATCTTTCTTAAAATATTTTTATTTATTTGCAAGCAGAGGGGGGGGGACAGAGAAATGGGTACACTGGGGCCTCCACCCTCTGCAAACAAACTCCGGGTGCACATGCCTCTGTACATCTAGCTTTATGTGGGTACTGGGGAATCAAACTTGGGTCATCAGGCTTTGCAGGCAAGTGCCTTAATCACTAAGCCATCTTCCCAGCCCCCTAATATCTTGATAATGACACAAGTGTCACTGTGAGTACTTCTCAACTATACTCCTGCAGAGAATCAAGAAGGAATTCCCTGGGCTCTGTCAGCTAAAGCTTTCAAGGCATGTGTCACAGTCAGCCACACACCGCTGGGATGAATCTTCAAACCAGGCACAATTTGGGGGAGGAAAGTATTTATTGAAACTACAGATTGAGGGGAAGTTCCGTAACAGTGAAAGAGGCTGGCCCTCTTTCACAGGTCCGAGCAGAGAGAAAAACCCATCACCTACACCACACACACAGAATAGGTTATTAACAGGCAGGAGAGCAAAGGAGAGAATCTCTTTCCCCTTATATAGGTTTAAGATGGGGTCTTGCAACCCTATCCCATACTAAATGGCTTCCTGAGTCTCTGGAATTTCCTTCCTGCACTGCCCACACAGGAAAGGATGTTTACTTCTAGCTTCTTTGAGTTTCTTTACATCCTGCCTGTGAACATCCTCAGAGACCCACCCAAGATTACTCGAAAGGTCAAGTTGACATCAAAACTTAACCATCACAGCATGCTTTATAAGAGTATAACCAGAGTGAACTCTGATTAAAGACCAAGTAGGCTATATGTATCTAGTCAGTTGCAGCCCTGTAAAAGAGGGGTGTAGCGACCTGGCAGGAGGAGCCTGAGCAACTAAGTGTTTTAAAACCTAATTAAAGTCAGGAGTGACTTGTAGGTAGTTCATAGGTCTTGGGGCTTAGAATTTTAAGTCACACTTGGAGAAATGTTTATTTATGTGCTTTTGATTAGAATAGATTCCTAGGAGGTTAGGGTGTGGTTTAGAAGCTTAAAATGAAAACTCTCTGGTATAGTCTGTGGAACTGGCTTTCATGTTACTGCTTTTCAACCTGAAATGATACATGATGTATGTATATATCAGAATCACTTATGGGACTCTTAAAAATATCATATGTAGTCTGTGCCTTACTCAAAAAATTTCCTAAGCAGAATATTCAGAAGTAGAGCTCTGGACAAGATAGACATTTTGAGGATGTTCCATGGGGAACTTGGATGTATATTAATAATTAAGAACTAATTATCTAAAATCACTGGGTCCATCTCATAGTGATATCGTAGGGTCATAAGCTATCAGGTCTATCTCATAGTGATATCGTAGGGTCATAAGCTATCGGGCTGTGTGGGTAAAGTGACTTGCATTTGAACTCCTCTTAGTAGTCTCCTGACTAAGTGACAAAAGATGTGGTGGATCCACAGATCACTATTTACTTATTGAATGTGTTCAGCGCTATCAGTGTGAAAAAGAGAAGTCAACCCTTACACCACAGGGACAGCTTTCTACTTAGAGCATCAGAGGTGCTGCTGATGAAGTAAAAGGTTGGGGCTGGCCTGGGTGTTACTGACAGGCTCAGGAAGCCATCAGTGGTTGGTTGGCGTCCTCAGTCACTCCGAGGGTTCTCTTGCCTTTTCCCTCTAGTCTGTACCTTTTCATGACTGCCCATACCTGGAGGAGTGAATACATCTGCTTAGATGGAGTCTCCTCCATGTAGAATGCTCATGTGTCTACCTGGGAGTGTTCCTTCAAAGTTAGCTCCTTAGAAATGTCCTTTCACTGTTGCTGAAACTTTGAGAATTCCCTACCTGTACCTTTTCCTGAGCATCTCCACTTCCCCTGTGAGTTGGTCTCGTAGTTTATGTGAGCTACTGAAGTGGTTGGTCAGTTGCCTTCCACTTACTCCCTGTTTGCAGTTATCAGTGTTCTTTCTGATGCACACCGGCTGGCTCTGCCTCCCTAGATTTACACCTATGATGCTTAGAGGCCCAAACTAAAGCTTCTCAGCAGGGGTCTTCATGATGTCCTAGCTCCCCTAGTGTAGTTTCTCATTCTCATCTGTGTAGACAGGATGCCTCATCTTTTCCCTTTTCCTTTTATTTTAAAAATAAAGTACATTTTACATGTAGTAAAATTTACTTTTTTTAGTGCACAGTTCTGTGAGGTTTGGAGAATGTGTGCACCATCGCCACGGCCAGTATATAGGTTGGCTCCATTGCTCTGAGTCCCTTTGTAGACTCTGCTGGCCCATCTCCAGCCTTGTCCCTGTCTCCTTAGCATCCCACAGAGTGTGTCCGGGTCACCTTTGCTGCTGCAGTTCCTGGAGAGCAGTGCTTGGAGTGGCAGTGGTGTGGATGGACTCAGTTTGCTTATGAATCCCCAGTTGAAGAGTGACTTTTGGCAGTGTTGTAGTTAAACCTCTCATTGCTGTGTGGAAAAGAACCCGACCAAAAGCAGCTTGTGAAGGAAAGGGATTATTTTGGCTTACAGACTTGAGGGGAGGCTCCATCCTGACAGGAAAAAGGATGGCATGAGCAGAGGGTGGACATCACCTCCGCCACAGCACTGCAAACAGCAGCAGGTGTGCCAAACACTGGCAAGGGGAAGCTGGCTTATAACCCCCATAAGCCCGCCCCCAACAATACAGCTCCAGCGAGTTCCAACTCCAGAACTGCCATCAGCTGGGAATTGAGCATTCAGAACACATATGTTTGTGGGGGACACCTGGATCAAATCACCACAGGCAGTTACAAATATAACCACTATGAATATTGATACACAAGTTTTTCTGTAAAGATAAGTTTTCATGGGCTGGAGAGATTGCTTAGTGGTTAAGGCTGTTGTCTCCAAAACCTAAGGACCCAGGTCCAATTCCCCCGACCCACCTAAGCCAGATGCACAAAGTGGTGCTTGCACCTGGAGTTCTGTTTGCGGTGGCTGGAAGCTCCGGTGCGCCCATTCTCTCTCTCTCTCTCTCTCTCTCTCTCTCTCTCTCTCTCTCTCTCTCTCTCTCTCTCTCTCTCTCTCTCTCTCTCTGTGTCTGTCTGTCTGTCTCTGTCTCTGCTTACAAATAAATAAAGCATTTTATTTTTAAAAAGAAGTTTTCGTGTTACTTGGGCAAATATCTAAGACTGAGATTGCCAAATCATAGCTAAAATAATATGTTTTTGGTTTTATAAGAAACTGAAATTGTTTTTGTGAGGTGACTATACCAGCTTGCATTTCAACCAGTCATGTCTGAGTGTGGCTGCTCAGCCTCCTCATAGCAGATTCCAGTGTATTGTGATGATGTTACAGGCTTAACTTGGTGGTGGTGTCTCACACTAGCCCAGGCTGACCTGGAACTCTGTAGTTTTTAACTCACAGCAATTCTCCTATCTCTGCCTCCCTAGTTCTGGGATTAAATTTTTTTCATTAGCATAAAAACTGTTGTGACATACATTCATACACATGCGTGCATGCTTTGTTCTTGCACCCACCTCATGTTTTCTAGCCATTTGTGTAGCTGTCTAGTTTTTCTTAGTGTCTGATGTTGGAGAATCCCTAACTCGTACCCTCATCACATGCAAGGTACTATTGAGCAGTTGCTGATTGCACTTGTACACATCTTTTCCTGAGCCCTCACTCACCTTCCTATCTCCACTCCCCATTTGCCAAACTAACAAGTTTTCAAGCTTCAGTTTAGGAGTATTGTGTGTGTGTGTGTGTGTGTGTGTGTGTGTGTGTGTGTGTGTGAGATGCTGTCTTCCCCAAAATAACATTGTGTCTCTTCTATTCCTCCATTGGGGGACTAATTGCAATGCTATACTGTTTCGGTTATCTGCTTACTATGGAGTTAGGAGTGGGGGCTATTTTAAAGTTAGCATTCAAGTGAATGAATAAATGAATGATTTTCTGTCTCTGTTTTTGCCATTTCTGGCATTTTCCACTCAGCGTAGCACATTTGCAGTTCTCTCCTGCCATGGCATGCATTGGAAAAGCAGTCTTTTTTATTGCAATGGTGTGAAGAAACAAACTAGTTGCTTATCCATTCTCCAGACTACATCTTATCTCTTTCGTCAGGCTTCATTTATTTCTCTAATAAACTTGTTGACAAGAGTTCTAGGTGCAACCGAGTACATTTGGAAGGAAAGAATATTTCACGTATTAAAAAAACAATATTACTAATTTTTGCCAAGTAACTTCCTTCTGATTTATCAAACTAAATCAGGATGTAAAAATTATTTTCTTTAATCCCAACATCTTAAGAATGGATCAGATAGGGAGGCCACTGCGACCCATATAGGCTGTTGTCATTACTTGTCATTGCCCGTGAACACTAGATGGTTAAGTCCTTATTGCTGAAGACCCCATACACTTCAGTTGCAGAATATCGAGAAATCAAACTTGAACTGAGCTGGAAGCTTTATCCCTGTAGACTAGCTTTCATAGTCAGCCTAAAGGTGGCTAGAAGCTCTGGTGCACCCTTTCTTTTTCTGTTTTTATTCAGGCTGCTGGGGGAGAACAGTCTTAACACAGCCGTGAATCTTTCGTACTACACAACCAAGCACCCAGGCAAGATGTGCCCACTGATGCAATAGTGGCATGACTATTTTGGGGGTTACCAACCGCTTTCTGATTGGGTTTAAGGTTTGCTTCAAAGAAGGGAATGCATGCCCTGGTACTGTGGACCTTGTCAGAAGCCCATGGCTCGGAAGGTCATAGGCCCTAGTAGGGAACCTACTGTTGTTATCCTAAACGGACATGATGTCAGACTGCTTCCTAAGTGTTCATGTTCATGTCCATGGATCAGAGTTGCTGTCTACCTCAACCAGATCATCTTTTTGCAGTGGACAGTTGTTAATGCAGATACACATACCTGGTCTGAGTGCCGAGAACGTGTGACCCTTGTTTGTTCTGCTCCAAATGGGACCTTGGCATCACCCCCTCCAAAGATCAGGGAATATCATGGAAGAGTGGATGGAAAGAATGCAAGAGCAGGGAAATGGGGAGGAGTGCTATGGAATGCTGTCTTCTGACAGAAAATGGCCATTATACTCAGGACCTCACAGCAGCTGTGGCTTCCTGTGAGATGGCTGGGGGAGGGCCTCGGGAGACCCCACTCCTCCTGAAGGAGCTATTGACAGTTGATTGCTGGGGGAGAAGGCCGTTCTCCAGTGGTTTAGCCCGTGGTAAGCTCTCCATGTTCCTGTTGCCAGCTCCCCATCCATGCTCATGTAAGCGCCCAATTAAACCCAGAAGGTCACAGGCACACACAGAAGGACAGTAGGAAAGGGAAGAAGGGACTTAGCCCGTGGGAAGGGTATTAGAGTGGGAAGTTGAGAGTAAATATGTTCAAAATGCACACTATACGTGTATAAAGTTGTCAAAAGTAAAATTAATAAAAAAGGAATCAGAAACTAGCTCTAAGTCACCTTTTTTTTTTACAGTGGTGAATCCATCTACAAAATTATTTCACTTTTAATTGAGTTTTCTTTTGAACAGTTTGTTTACTCTGAGAAAAACAGGTAGAATTATTTGGATCCAAGATTTTAATTTTTTAGAAAAATTGTCATTGATAAGGTTTTTCTCATGAAATAGCAGGAGTTTAGTATGAATTGCCTCTTTCAGCAAAGTGAAAGAAAACAGAGGGGCTGGGGCTAGTGTAGTATGTACTTGAAAGCACTTAATTTATGTTGTCATAGCTTTATTTATAAGACTGCTGTAGAAAATTAGCTTTTTAATTTGTTTTTTATTGCCTATAAAATAAGGCTTGAAGTTCGTTTTATTGAGTGGGGTATATTTTTTGAGTAACTTTTCATTTAAATTGAACATAATTTTTGTGTGCTCTCAGAAAAATGAGCGTAATTTGTTAGGACAGATTATTTGACAAATAGCCTGCCAAACTTTTGATTAATTTAAAAATAAATTTCTAGGGTCAGGTGTGGTGATGCACACCTTTAATCTCAGCACTTGGGAGGCAGACAGGTAGAAGGCCACCCTGAGACTACATTGTGAATTCCAGGTCATTGTGGACTAGAGAGAAACACTATCTCAAAAA
This sequence comes from Zapus hudsonius, assembly GCA_004024765.1. Lineage (NCBI taxonomy): Eukaryota > Metazoa > Chordata > Mammalia > Rodentia > Dipodidae > Zapus > Zapus hudsonius. Next base: position 1,215 of record PVHP010028594.1, on the reverse strand, counting down.
AACAAAAATAAATAATAAAATTCATACTTGTTTTGTAGCATAAAATTAAATCACATATATGATTTCTGTTTTTTGGAGACATTGAAGAGGTATGTGTCAGTGCTTTGTTACTGATCGGTGGCTGGTGAGAGATTTCTGAAAACTTGTACCTTGTGAATGTATTTTTAACTCAGGAATTTCATTCAAGTTTTAAATTATGCACACTAGTAGAAGCAGAATTAATAGAAATAGAGAGAATGGTTGTGCCAGGGCTACCAGCTGCTGCACATGAACTCCAGATGCATGCACCCCTTTTGTGCATCTGGCTTTACATGGGTACTAGGGAATCAAACTTGGGTTGATAGGTTTTGTAGGTATAAGCACCTTAACCACTGAGCTATTTCTCCAGCACCACCTTAACTTTTTTTAAAAAAATAATTGTATTTATTTACTTTGGAAGCAGGCAGAGAGAGAGAGAGAGAGAGAGAGAGAGAGAGAGAGAGAGAGAGAGAGAGAGAGAGAGAGAGAGAATGGCTGCACCAGGGCCTCTAGCTACTGCAAACGACTCCAGCTGTGTGCACACCACTTTCATGCAATGTGGATACTGGGGAATTGAGCCTGGGTCCTTAGGCTTTGCAGGTAAGCGTCTTAACCACTGAGCTCTCTCCAGCCCACTTTAACTTTTTTTCTTAAGTAAAAAAATTTTAAAGCTGGGCGTGGTGGCGCATGTCTTTAATCCCAGCACTCTGGAGGCAGAGGTAGGAGGATCGCCATGAGTTCAAGGCCACCCTGAGACTACATAGTGAATTCCAGGTCAGCCTGGGCTAGAGTGAGACCCTACCTTGAAAAACCAAAAAATAAAAATAAAATAAAATAAAATAATAAATAAATAAATAAATAATTTAATTTCTTTATTTGTAAGCATGAGAGATAGAAAAGAGACACGGAGAGATAATGGGTGTGCCAGGGTCTTGAGCTGCTTCAAGTGAACTACTGGCTCATGCGCCACTGTGCATCTGGCTTTATGTAGGTGCTGGGTCCTTTGGCTTTGCAGGCAAGCACCTTAGATGCTGAGCCATTTTCCAGCCCTTTCCTTAAATTTCGTTCGTTCGTTCGTTCATTCGTTCGTTCGTTCGTTCGTTCGTTCGTTCCTTTCTTCCTTCCTTCCTTCCTTCCGTGTGTGTGTGTGTGTGTGTGTGTGTGTGTGTGTGTGTGTGTGTGAGAGAGAGAGAGAGA
>PVHP010028593.1:0-23009 GCA_004024765.1 Zapus hudsonius | reverse complement strand
CCAGAGGCATGGCCAGGAGAACCTGGCTGAATACTAGGCTATCCATGGTCCCCTGTCACAAGGACTGATCCAGACAACCCATGGAGGAGGTTATCCAGTGGAGGGGGGAGGGGAGGGCAGCGGGGAATTGGGGATAACAACTCATTGTTTGCCCACTAAATGTTGTAACTCATTATGGACAATAAATTTAAAAAAAAAGTACTATAGAGTTATGGATACTATACCCACAAGCCATAAATTTATTCAGGAAAATCCCAGAGCCTGCATTAGATACCTACTAGTGAGCTGTTGGTCAGGGAGATTCCCTAAAGCCCCAGAACAAAACAGTCTATTGCTGAACATCTTGAGTGCTCACCAGAACTAGATGGAAAGACCCTTTTGCTGCAGGTACCACATGCTTCGGTTGCAGGACACTGAGAAATCAAGCTGGAATTGAGCTGGAGGGGTCCTTAGTTCTGACTATCTGTCATTGTGCTGGAAAGTGCTAAGCAGTAGACCAGAAGAAAAAAGTCATCTACAGTCTTAACCAGCAGTGGACTCTGCATACTATGCAAATCGCCAGCCAGCAAAATGTGCCCACTGGTGCAATGTCCATAATGTAGTGGAATATCTATAATGGGAGTAACCAACTGCTCTCTGATTTGATGTAAGGCCCACTCCATGGGAAGGAATTCATGCCTGCTACTGAAAAACCTAGTTAAAAGCCTAGAGTAGGGAAGGCCATAAACTCTAAGGTTTAGCTAAATGGACTTATTTTCCCTACTAAATTGCCCTCTAAAAAAATTTTATGTTTATTACCATAGATAAGTGTTGCTCTCACTTTTGGTTAGAGCTTCTCTGTTTAGATGGCAGTGACTACTGAGGAGACTTAAAGCTCATCAGTGTGCTGAGAAGTGACAGTTGAGTGTTCATCACTTAAGGAGATATCTCTGTCATACCTTCCAAGGCTGAGAGACTATTACAGAAGAGATGGTGGAAAGAATGGAAGAGCCAAAGGGTGAGGAGTAATGCTTTGGAATTCAGTCTTGCACATGACTTCACAGTAGCTATTGTTTCCTGCACAAGACCGGCATAATATTAGGCTCAAAAGCATATCCTGGGTGATGGAAGAATACAGAAATAATCACATCAGGAGAGAAGAGGGAGTCATTGGGAAGAAGAAGGTCAATGGAGATGGGATGGGAGGAGGGACAAACGAAAGTAATGGGGGGTAGAACCAAAATACATTTTAAAAATTATCAGTAAAAATGATTTGAAAAGTATTTCTAGGGACTAATAACATGGCTCAGCATTTGAGGTGCTTGATTGCAGGGCCCACATAGAGCCAGAAGTACAGAGTGGATGGAGTTTGTTTACGGGGGGGGGGGGGGGGGTTAACGTACTCTCTCTCTCTTTCTCAAATAAATAAATACATATTTTTAAAAATCTTTTTAGAAAAAAAATCTTTTTAGGTCATTATCTTTTGCTACATAGCAAGTTTGAGGCTAGTGTAGACTATATGAGGCCCTATCTCAAATATATATAACAATGTAACATAAAATAAGATAACAACATAAAAATGAAGCATTGCTATTTTTAAAAGGCCAATTCTTCCTGAAGGTAGGCATTCCTTTCCTTTTTCCTCCACTTTACTTCTGGGCCCAGAAAAGTGAAGGGCAGAGAGCAAAAAGAAGGAAGGTGAGTTCCTCCTAACCAGCAGGCACATATCCAGGTCTAAGCCCAATCTAGGGCGTGATGATCATGTATGTGGGAGGGGGAGGATGGGGTGAGGAGGATATTACCTCACACAAACATCACCTGATAGTGCCCTCCTGCTTCATATCCAAGGCCCTCTTGTTCCGTGAGCCTTGTTCACTCCTGGCAGTAGGAAGGCATTTGTGGTGTCAACACGTCATAGAAGAGTTCTAGGAAGAATGACTTCATTCTGAATTCTAGCCCTGGCCATACACAGGACCTTGGGAGTGTTATTTATTTAACATACCAACCAGTTTTAAGTCACTATAAGATGTGGCTATAATAAGATAAGAGTGCTTTGTAAACTACAAAGCAAGCAAAAGCTTGTTGTGTTGGCATCCAGTCTTTTGTTAACTATTCTGCTTTGAAGAGTAGAGGAAATCCTGCCATGCTTCTCATCTGCACTGCCAGGAGTCACCTATTAAAGGAGGAGGAAAAGCCCACTCCGTTCATGCTCACCCTTCTGGACACTGAGGCTGCTGCAATGTGGCACAGTCTTCTTTCACCCAGGGGGTTTCTCCTGCAAAGCAGAGGATCACATTCTTAGCCAGCTGTAGCACACACATCTTTAGAGGGCCTCTACAGCACACACAGAAGAAGGTAAGGGTTCAACGGACATGATCGTTCTCAACTGCTCAAGTCACAGTAAATTCTCTGTCACATGGTGATGAGGGCAGTGCCTCTGAGGACTTCTAGAGAAATGAGTAATCTCACCAACTGCATACTAAGAAGTCACTACTGAGAAAAACAAGGGATTCCTTCAGGTGGAAAGGGATGTCTTTTGTTTTCTGTCCTAGCTGCAGGAATAATGATGAAAGAAAGCATGAAGAAAAGAAGTGGCTAATGAGTTGATATAAAATAGGAATATTTAACAAATGCTTAAAATCTTAATCAAGAAATATTGCTTCATGAATGCTTCCCTTTGTAGAACATTCTAGCTAATGAATGAAGCAGAAAGGATAGAACCTGCCAATCACCATGTGCCTCTCCAAACACAGCTAGGAGGGATTACTAATGGCGAATACTGTGAGATGGTGTCACACCATCACTGATGAAACACACTTGGCAATAAATATGACTTAAGTCTCAACACTTCTGGAAAATACATGGATGATAAATTGCTGAAGTCACAAATCTGTGAAAGCTAACTTGGACATATCTGTGAAAGCTTACCTCTATGACATATGACCCCATTTCTCCTATATACTCGTTAAGATATATGACCCTATTTCTCCTATAGACTAGTTATGAAGGGAAATAAGAGAGGAACATGTACATTTAGATGACTTGAAACACATCCATCATTTGCAATAAATAGCATCTATTTATATTATGTTTCAATCTTTTAAAATTATAAGACAAAGACAAAAATTTAAATATAAATTGAATATTTGATGACCATAAATAATTATTTCTGTACTTTCAGATATAATTTGTAGTTTGTTAGATTCTTATCTTTTTTCGATACATGCTGAAAATATTACAGATCAATGAAATTCTAAGAATACCTTTGAAATAATATATTGAACAGGAGAAGTGAAAAGAAACATTGACCCTTTTCAAGGAAAAAACCCAAACTTTAGAGGTATGCAAAAGTCTGGATGTGATGTCCCACTGGGAGTTAGGAGACAGCCATCTAATTATCGCCTAACGCCTAGGAGCACATGTCCTTGTCTAGGTTCCCCTTATCATTCATTTTACAACTCAATCAGATAATAGTTAACTAGTAGAAAACAAAGAGCAATGCACAGTAATGGACTCTTATCTGATAGCAAATAAATTGTCTTATAGGAAAGCAAATAATTCTTGTCCCATAAAAAGTTACAGATTTAGAAAAATTATCTCACCATTCTTTCAGTTCTCTACATACCTACTCTGATTCTCATGAAAAGTGCTTCTTTCCTAGCTGGTCATCTGGCTGAGTTAGTGTTTCTTTCTCTTTCTCACCTCACCTTTACCTGAAAGTCAATTATACTTTGTAAACCTGAAATGGGCTGGGCCATGAGTTGCTCTGTACTGAAGGTGGGGAAGTATCATATTATTCTCTCTACCTCTGAATACGGTAGAAATCAATCACATTTTTAATTCTGGATTTACCAACATACTAAAGCAACTAGTGTTATCATGTACAAAAATAATTCATATCCTCCTCAAACTACTTGCTGATGCTGTAATTTTGACAAGAAAAAAAACACAATAGTCACAGCTAATCGGTAAGATGCCTACACATATATTCAGACATAACCCAAGCAGGACTGGACACTGTCCACCAATTTAAATCCCTTGTTTGCCCAAATTCATGGATGAGAACTTTCCCCTTTTCTGACTTGTCAGAGCTAAGACTCCCATTTAGTTTGACTTATGTTCTAATATTGTTTTTAAAAACCCCTTGTCAGACTGGGGAAATAGTTCAGTGGTTAAAAGCCCTTGCTTCCAAAGTCTGATGACCTAAGATCAATTCCCCAGTACCCTTGTAAAGCCAGATGCACAAAGAAGCATATGCATTTGGAATTCATTTTGCAGTGACAGGAAGCCCTGGCAAACCCAGTCTTTTTCTGTCTCTCTGTCTCTGTCTATGTCTCTTTCTCTATCTCTTTCCCCACTCTCTGCTTGCAAATAAATAAAAATATTTTTTAAAACCTTGTCTATATTTCTCTGCACTTTGAACTCGATTCTACAATTTCTGGATCCAAGAACCCAGCTCTGGCAACATTTTTTACGCTTTTGTTTTTTCAAGGTAGCGTCTCTCTCTAGCTCAGGCTGACCTGGAACTCACCCTGTAGCCCCAGGCTGGCCTCAAACTCATGGTGATCCTCCTCCCTCAGCTTCCCGAGTGCTGGGATTAAAGTTGTGTGCTACCATGCATGGCTTTGGCAACATTTTTACTGTAATGTTTTTCTCTCATTTCAAAAGTCAGAATTTAACCTCACCTCTTTGTTTTGTTTAAAAATCTTAAAGATTTTAAAGATAGATGGCTCAGTGGTTTAAAATGCTTGTTTATAAGTCTGATGGACTGGTTACTAATGAAAAACCAGATTCACAAAGTGGCACCCGCATTTGGAGTTCATTTGCAACAGGAGACCCTGGTGTGCACGTTCTCTCTCTCTCTCTCTCTCTCTCTCTCTCTCTCTCTCTCTCTCTCTCTCTCTCTCTCTCTCTCTCTCTCTCTCTCCAAATAAATAAATATTTTTAAATAAACAAAAAAATCTTAAAGGCATGTTAGCCCCATTGACATTGGCTAGAGAGTGTAAAGCAGCTTCATGTCTGTGAATATGTAGACTGTGCGTAAATTTTATAGATGATCTGGAGGATCTTAAAACATTTCAGATCTTTTATAAAGTTACCTGGTAAAATCAGAAATCCAGTGCTTGGTTAGTCTATGGTGGTTAGGTTTTGTTGTCAGTTTGACCTTTTTAATTATCTTGAATGGGTCTCTGAGGATATTTACAGGAAGGCAGCCCTCTCAGTAGGGAGCAGGATGTAAGGAAGCTCAGGAGAGCTAGAAATTAATATTCCTTCCTGTGTGGTCAGTGCAGGAAGGAAATTCCAGAGACTCGGGAAACTGTGAGACTGGGATAGGGTTGCAAGTCCTTCACCCTAAGGCTATATAAAGGGGAAGGAGATTTCTCTCCCTGGCCCTCCTGCCTGTTTGCTGTTCTGTGTATATGGTGTTGGTGATGGGTTTCTTTCTCTGCTTGGACCTGTGGAAGGGGGGCAGCCTATTTCAGTATTATGGAACTTCCCCTAGATCTGAAGTTTCAATAAATCCTTTCCTCCTGTAAACTGTGCCTGGTTATGGATATTCATCCCAGTGGCTGTGGCTGGCTGCAACAGATTCTAATCTCGAATCTGCACTAAGTTAGGGCACAGGTGTTTCAACACAGATGTTGTTTTTGAATTCAGTAAACTGTTTCCTGATGCTTCAACTTGAGGATAAGCCATCAGTGTCTCAAACCACAAGCAGAGTGGGTGTTGGACTAGAACTCTTCTCTCTGTCTATAGGGTAGACTCCTTCCTCTAATGTGAGCCATGCTTCATCTCACGGCAAACACACTTTCTCTACACAGTAGCAACTAGAGTTTACCTGACGTGCATTCAAGTTTGCCACCCAGGATAAGGCAGGAACCTGAGTGAGTGAGCAGCTGGACTGGCATCCTAGGCTTACCTTGGCACACACTCTTGTAGTTTGCACAGCAGTCTCTCCTCTCCAAACAGTCCTCTGCACATGAGCAAAGACTCGACTCCAGTCTGCTCTCCCCACAGCGGAATGAATTGCATGTCCACATTTGAGCTGCAAAATTACACATTTGAGTCCTAAGTATTTAAGTCCACAATACAAATACAAAATCCATGCATTTCTCCCAGCATCATTATTGTACAGTCATTCTTGGTTTATCAGCATTAATAACTAAAGACATATCATATAAAACCAAAAGCCAGCCATTATTCCCCTTCCTCAGTATGAGGAGAAACAAGGCAACATTGCTGCACCTCACAGGTCCACTTCATAGGTGCACCTCTCAGGTCCACTATATAGGTTGACTTCACAGGTCCACCTCACAGGAGCATATCACAGAAGCACCTTACAGGAGCACCTCACAGGTCCACCTCACAGGAGCACCTCACAGGTCCTCCTCACAGCATCACCTCACAGGAGCACCTCACAGGTCCACCTCACAAGTCCACCTCACAGGTCCACCTCACAGGAGCACCCCACAGGAGCACCTCTCAGGTCCACCTCACAAGTCCACCTCACAGGTCCACCTCACAGGAGCACCTCACAGGTCTACCTCACAGGAGCACCTCACAGGAGCACCCCACAGGAGCACCTCTCAGGTCCACCTCACATGAGTACCTCATAGGTCCACCTCACAGGTCCACCTCACAGGAGCACCTTGCCAGTGTGCTCTGAGTTCAGAGATGCCCTGAACACTGGTCCTGTTCCAACCCAAGGGCAGGAGCTCTGCACGGTAGAATATCAAGGGATGGAATATGGCCTCCCAAGAACAACTTTCCCCTGCCTCATCTAAGGGCAGCTACAAGGAAGGGATAGTTAGGACTAAAGTAACAGAAGCACAGTCCTACCTGTAGGCTCACGGGCAGAACAAACATACCTCTGGCATGTTCACCTTAAGTTAAGGTGTTTAACTTAAGCCATCATGAAACTTCATTGAAACCTATGTCATTATGCAACATTTCATTTTCTCTTTACAGTTATCCCTCAACCACAATTCAATAAAGTATGGGTTCCTGTGTTTTACCCCTGCAAAGGGGAAATGATAATAAAACTGTGTAGACACTCATAAAAGGTGTCGTTTAATGTTTTATTATTTTTTTAAAAAAAAATCTGAGCCAAGCATAGTGGCTCATGTCTTTAATCCCAGTACTGGGGAGGCAGAGGTAGGAACATTGCCATGAGTTCGAGGCCAGCCTGAGACTACATAGTGAATTCCATGTCATCCTGGGCTAGAATGAGACCCTACCTCAAAAACCAACAAACAAACAAAAAATGCAAACAAAAAGATGCTGAAAGCTGAATCTCCATATATGTGAATATGATGGTATTTGGAAATGTGTCCAAATTCTTTGCAGATGATCAAATAAATTAAGTCATTAAAATTTTTACCATAATCTCTAGTCCATTCAAGTTTTTTTTTTCCTTTTCAGGAAAAAAAAAAAGAAGTGCAGGGTGTCACTATGTATCACAGACTAATTCAAGCTCATGGTGATACTCTGGCCTCAGCCTCTTGAGTGCTGAGATTATAGGCATGAGCCAATACACCTGGTCTTTGTTTTCTTATAAAATGGGAAAGTGTGGCTATAGAGCCACACAGCAGGAACTATGAGAAGAGACAGAGATCCAGGACAACAGAGCTTGGAGTCATGGTACTGCCAGCCAAAGAATGTCCAAGATTGTCAACAACCAGAGAGACCTGGAATACATTCCTCCTTGCTGCCTTCAGAGAGACTCACTCTGCCAACACCTAGGAGCTCAGAACTGTGAGGCATGGGATTTCTGATTCCTAAGCTGCCCAATGTGTGACAATTGGTACAGCAGCCTCATAAAGTAATGATGCAGTCAGGCATGACATAAAAGCACAACATCAGGCTAGAAGCTTGGTCTGACTTCATACTTGATTTCACGCAGGTGTCTTCAAAATCCCAGCAACAATCCTTTCGATCTGTACACCCCACATCACACCGGCACCCCTCCAGTCCTCTGAATGATGACTCAAAGCATTTTTTTCTGCAGCTACCTGTAAAATGAAAGACAGTGTCATTCAGAAATCTTCAGTATTTCATCACTAGAGAGTGGAACAACTGCTCAGATTCCTGATGCAGTGGCACCTAGCAGTGCACTGGGCTAAATGAGGAAGCCTAGATTTAGACAAGCAGCACAGGGGAGCACATTGGAGTGGGGAGAGAGACCAGCACGGGGTACATGACTCCTTTAAGTCTTGGGGAAGGGAAGGGAGTTGGTAATTTAGTGAAGAAGGCTAATTGGAAAAACAGCAAATAGCAATGGCTCAAGGTCAAGTTCAAAGATAAAGAAGGATTGGCATGAGGAAAGGTGCCTGAGACTCAACCTTTGGTAATGAATAGCCATTAAGGAGTAACTTAACGACAGCAAAATAGATCTGCATTTTAGACACTCACTTCAGAAAATAAGTCACAGGCAGTGAGTGAATGGAAACACTGACCACAAACAAATTAGCAAAAAGATAAGGATCTAAATGAAGGTAATAGCAGTAGACACAAGAAAGATACAAATAGGACCTTAAAAATTAATAAATGTATTTAAGAGAAGTTTTATATCAAAAGTAAGAGAACTGGGAGATGCCTCAGTTGTTAAATGCACTTGCTCGCAAGGCCTGCTGGCCTGGGTTTGAATTCCCAGTACCCATGTTAACACAGTTGCAAAAAATGGTGCATTCATCTGGAATTTGTTTGCAGCAACAAGAAGCTCTGGCTTGCTTTATTGTTTTTTCTCTCTCTCTCTCTCTCTCTCTCTCTCTCTCTCTCTCTCTCTCTCTCTCTCTGTCTTGTGGGTGTGAAATTACCACATTCACGACCTCACAGCAGCTCTTGCTACCTGCACAAGCCATGCACAATACTGGACCCATCAGCATTCGGTCATATATGGGGAAGGGAGGCAAAAACGACATGAAAATAGAAGTGGTCCTATGGAAGCAAGACAGGGAGAGAGGACAAAAGAAGGTAATGGGAGGAGATTATGATTAAAGTACATGTATGATAATTGTCAATAAAAAAGGCAATTTCTCAGTGGCTAAAGAAGAAATAGTGAAATTTCAGATGAGTGCAAAGGAGGTGTCAGGAGGGCCGTGAAGTAGAGCCACAAAGGCTTCAGAAGTCAAGAAGCTGGACACTGTCACGAGATATTTACAATGAGAGCAGGAGCAGAGCCAGGATGTCTGTGATTAATTACCAAAGTTCTCTGTGTTGGGCTGATATAGAGAGGACAGTGGTTTCCAGGCAAAGGTGAAAGGGTAAAGTCCAGAACAGTGATGGAGAAGAGCACGGAGAAGACAAGAGAAGGTGGCAGAGACAAGTTTGGGTGGGTCAAGGCCAGGGGAAAGGCAAGAGAAGAGAAGGTCTGGAGCCAGCTGAGTGGTGTACCTTGTTCTTCTGGATTCCTAAGCCCGAGCCCCAGGCCCAGTCCAAGTGACATAATCACCAACAAAGCAACAAGAACCTATGACAAAAAAGAAGTCACCCTCTTTAGAAATTCACACAAAATTACCATAAGGCACCTTCCTCTGCATGTGAATGTTAAATCCACAACATGCTGCTTACGAAGAATACCAAATGCAACAATGAGAGATGTATGGTGTTTTGTGCCTGATAAGAAAAAAGGGTTGAGGAAAATTTTAATATATATGTTTATTTTTTGAGGTAGCCAAGTAGCCCAGGCTGGCCTCAAACTCACTGTGTACCTGAGAATGATCTTAAACTTCTGATCTTCCTGCCTCTTCTTTTAAGTTAAGGTTCTGGGATTTTAGGTTTGCACCATAACACCTGGTTTATGTGGTGGTGGGGACCAAACCTAAGACCTTGGGCACACTAAGCAAGCATTGTACCAAGAGAGTGACATTGCAAGCCCCAAGGGAATTTTTTTTTGCAGTTTTTTTCTATACTTATTTTCTACCTGTATTTTTAAACTTTTTATTGATAGCTTTGTAATTATAGACAATAAACCATTATTATTCCCTCCCCACCCTGTCATATCTCTTCTCCCTCTCAATTAACCTGTCTTATTTTGGTGTCATCATCTTTAACTAGATTTCCAAATAAAAATATCTTCATAACTCAAACACATTGAGCTTAATTAACCACAGACTGTGTGAAAATGGGCATTAATATCACAGGAATCATTTATTTGCTTTTACCTTTTTTTTTTTGGATGAGGTTTTTCCTTGGAGATCATTTATGTAAAATCATTCTGGCATGCAGAAGAACCTACCTCCTTCCTAATGAGCAGTGCTGGTTTTTCTCTGTCAGACAACAATTTACCATATGTCAACACAGTGTGCAAATAATGAACAGACAAGCGATCTGTTTAGATCTTCAGTTTACTACTGATTATGAGGTATGTGGGGGTTTTTTGTTTCATTTTTGCATTCTGAAAATCAACCGCAGAAACTGAATGTGGTGTCATATGCCTTTAGTCCAAGTACTCATGAGGCTGGGGTAGAGGATGGGTGAGTTTGAGGCCAGCCTGGGCTACAGAGTCAGTTCCAAGTCAGTGCTAGAGTGAGACCCTACCTGGACACACCCTACCCCTGGCCAAAAAGAAAAGAAATTGACTGCAAAACTAATACATCTAACTTTTACCATGGATGCCATGAAAAGAATTTTCATATGAAATCCCAAATTGAACCCACCAATCAGTGAAGGTCCACTGTGTGCCCACTCAATAAGAGGACGGAAGAGCAGGCGCATAAGCAGCTCTTCAACAACACCATTAGTATTGAGCCCTTTGTTATGGTGCCCAGGTGCCACAGGTAACCCGAATTAGGATTATTCCAAAGCACAAAATCCAACACTGAGAAACTCCAAATGGTAAATCTCATATGTTAGAGATTTACAAATTAATGTGCCCTTTAATACTGCTTCCAGTCAACTTGCTGAAGACAACATCTTTAGGATGCTTTAAAACGTTGTAATGCTAAATTTTACATTTCTTCATGACTTGCATTTATTCTATATACTTATGGCTTGCTCTCTTTATTATTCTCAAAGTTCCTAGACAGAAAATTATTCATGTGTAATCAATCTTTTCTAACCATTCATTTCTTGACCCCAGGAAACACATGTTCCTTAATCTACGTTATGCTGAGCACAAAATAGTGGGAATGTTCTCAACTACAAAAACCACTGAGCTCCCAACATTTAGCTTTAGCTCGACTAAATAAGGTATGTTAAGAACTTAATAGAAATCTGTACGATTTTTTAAATAAAGCTTGTTAAAATTTGTGACAATTAAGAGCCTCTCAGCAGCTTAGGCGTGACAGACCCCAAAGTGAATGAATAGCCCTCTCCTAGCTACTTGCAGGAATTGTCCTTGGACCTTGAGGAGAAAATTTGGGTTGTTACATTTTACCATAGGTCAGAAATGTCAGAAGGATCTGGCCTTTCTGTATCTCTGTTCCCTTATGCAGTCCTGTAACTCCCTTCTCAGAGAATTCCAAAATTCCTGACGCCAGACTCTGGACATCAGGAATAAACCAGAGAAACCAGGCATCTATCCACCAGGCACATAAAGAATTTATCAACCTGGCCTTCCTCATATAGCCACACCCCATAAAAATCCAGATCTGAGTTTGGAGGTAGGCTTCTCAAACCCCTCAAACCCCCTCTTGGATCTCTTGGTGAAAGCTCCACCTTGCTTCCTTTTATTTTCTTATATTCTCGGTTTAAGCCCCCTTCTCCTCTTCCTCCTAAAGTTTTAAGCTATAATAAAACCTTACTGCACCTTACTTATCAATAGATTTCATTCTTGGACTTCATAGGACAAGGACCTGGGAACATTCCAATTAATCAGGGTGTTGACATAGTACCTTAAAATTTCTGTAGCAAGTTCAAGGCTACCCTGGGGTTACAGAGTGAGTTTGAGGCCAGCCTGGGAATACAGTGAGATCCAGGTCAGCCTGGCCTAGAGTGAGGAGGCCCTGCCTCAGAGAGAGAGAGAGAGAGAGAGAGAGAGAGAGAGAGAGAGAGAGAGAACCATCAGAGTATTTTTGAAATTATGAGTTTAAAATATTGTTTAGTTGTACCAAAAACCCCACAAAACCTCTAGATAGAAAAAAAAAGCCAATGCTATTCCCAAGGGACGCTATGAGTTCCTGAACTGACAAAGGAGAACAACTGTGACAGCATGAAACCATTCTGTAATTACATGAGAATAAAAGATAAGAATTCCTTGTTAACAAGTAGCAGACCATGCAAGGTTTACAGCTGACCATGTATAATGTAGCAAATGGTGCAATGGTGGTATATGTGTTTTGGGTGAAACCATTTTCTCCCTGATTGGATTTGAGGCCCTTTCCATGGAAGAGAATTCTTGCCTGGTGCTGGAAACAGTCAAAAGCCTTTGGCTGAGGAGGTCTTAAACTCTAGGGAAAAACTACTACTGTTATCTGGCTAAATGCATATATTCTGCCACCAAACTGCCCTCTAAACACATGTTTATGCCCAGGTATTAATTCTCCTCTCACTTTGGGTTAAAGAAGCTTTGAAATAGTTAAACCAACCATTGTTCTTCAAGTAAGCAAAACAATTTGTCTGTACCAGACCATGACCAGGTTATGACTATATGTTATGTTAAATTTACTGTAAGTTTCAAAAACTGGTTCTTGCACCAGAGATAAATTTCTGAGAACTAAAAAATATTTTCAAAATAGGTAAGGTGCTGACTGGTAAATAACTAACTGCTTTTTCCGCTTCTGTACATGAGCTTGCTCTTTCTACACAGTAAAGGACATAGTTTTTTCTTTATAAGCCCCTGAAGAACCAGAGAAATGTCATCCTGGAATTAAAAATTATTTTGCAACAAAGTTCTGCCTGATTTGACCATACCTTAAACTGGCCTGGAATTTCCCTGAATGTGTGCTACCCCTCCCAAGAATCGAATCTCCCCACTTAACAACTGAAGAATGTCAGAAAGCCTAACAGAAAAAAGTCCTTAATGATAAGACAGAGAAAATAATTTATATTAGGATAGAGTGTCTTCCTGAGAAACAGGCAGGACAGACACAGTTGCACATATAAGAGTTAAGCATGTCTTAGAAGTTGCTTGTGCTTTGAAGAAGTTAGCTAGTCATTTTGACTCACATAAAATTTACAGCTAACTGCACTATTTCAGCTCTGTAAGTCCTGCTTAATTGCACTCCTGTTGATACATTCCTTATTGGAAATGCTCCAAGTTTTAGAGATTAAAAACCCCAATTTTTCCTTTGTTTGCTGCTATTCTCCTGAGCCCTGCCTGCATTTGGGCGAGGCAGCCTCTGGTCAGCTTCTGTGTGCACAAATACAGCTTGCTTCAATTTGGCCTAAATTTGAGTTTGTGGTCTTTTCTTTGCATCCGTGGGTTCCAAACCCAAGCTACCAGAACTGCCTGCTGACTCTCTCCAGAGTAGAGTTAGCCCTGGCAGGTCATCCAAATAAAGTTTCCTTTTTACTCTCCAGACCTTTCAGTGTCTGTTTGATTTTGGGTCTGGGGTCACGCTCCATTTCAGCTTCTCTTGTCAGAGGATAGTGACCACTGGCTAGACTCAGAAAAGGCAAGTACTGAGAAGAAGGGACAGTGGACTGTTCAGCACTAAGACATTCCTATTGCACTCTCCAAGGTTCAGGGAACACTTCTAAAGAGGTGGTGGGAACAATGGGAAAGACAAAGGAAGGGGAGGAGTGCTTACACTGTGTCTTCCAGATACAAGGTGACCTTGATATTCATGACTTCCCAGGGGCTGATGCTACCTACATAAGACCTGCATAATAGGAGGAAAGAAATGATGGCATCAAGCCAGGCATGGTGGCACATGCCTTTAATCCCAGCACTGGGGGGGAGAGGGAGCAGAGGTAGGAAGATTGCCGTGAATTCAAGGCCACTCTGAGACTACATAGTGAATTCCAGGTCAGCCTGGACTAGAGCGAGACCCTACCTGGAAAAACAAAAAAAAAAAAGAAAAGAAAAAGAAAAAGAAAGAAATGATGGCATCAAAATAGAAGAGACACAAATGAGGAAGAAGGGATTGAGGGGAGGGCGGACTTGGGAGGGGAAAAGGGAGTATTGGGAGGGTATCATGATTATGACATATATTTATATTTATGGAGGTTGTTAAAAAGTTTAAGAAAGGATTACTTGTTGAGGTTTGCTTTCAGTGGCCACAGGGCTCCATGACGACACATGCTTCCCTTTCGATGGAGAAGCTGCACTAGCTGTGTGTGGGGAAATGTTGGTTTTGGCTTAGGTACTGTGCAGTTAGAGGAGCCAGGCAGGATGCATTTGAAATTAAGGGAGTCAGAGGTAGTGGCTCAGGAGGAAGTCTTGGTGTGTGTGTGTGTGTGTGTGTGTGTGTGTGTGTGTGTGTGTGTGTGTGTGTGTGTTGGGGGAGAGGGTGATTCTTAAAGCTACAAGAGAACAAAGATTGCCTAAAGATCTTTAGATGGGGTTTGGGGAGATGGCTCTGAGTAATGCTCAGTGAGAAGAAAGATAAATCAGTCAAAAATTCAGATAAAGAGAAAAGTCTTACAAATAAACATTCCAGTGTCTATGTTCACACAAGGGGAGAAGAAGCATTCAGGCTTTCAAGTGTGAAAAGGAGGAAGACAGGTCGGATAGCTTATTGAGGAAGGACTTACCTCAGCACAGGGGAAGAAAGCCAGCTCAAGTTTGTATAGATGGTGACACGTTGTGGCAGTGGGCAGAGTTTCATGGTGAAGGGGACAAAGTGAATAATAGAAGCCAGGAGAGCTGTTTAGTGTTCTATTTTAGGACAGGGTAGATAAAATAAAAAGACAGGAATAAAAAAAGAAGCAGAAGAGACTATCTCTAGAATGGAAGTAAAATGGGATAAAAATAGCGAGAAAAGTTAGTAGTTCCACAACAAATCAAGGTGCAATGATTGTAATTGTTAAGCCCCTGTCTAAAAAGTAACCTGAGAGCAAATGATATAAACAAAAAATCAATGCTGCCAAGTGTTCTGTCCTGAATTTCAGTCTTCCGATAAAACATTAACCTGTTGTTATTTCAATTATTTATTTCTGGCAGAGGATTAAAAATGTCAATTTATGTTAAAGTGTCATCAGTGATAAAGCTGGACAGGATTAAAATTTGACATTTAAATAGCAATGTAAACAAACATCAGCAGAGACTTATATACTTTACATGGTCACCGAGCTGGCAAGACTCAAATTAAGAACTGTACTTACAATACAAATTATTTTATATTTCTTGAGAGTGTCCTTCTTGATGGGTTCTTCTATGGCTAAGGTTAGCATGGAATTCATTGTTCCTGTAGCTGCATAAACCTGTTTGGTCAGAAGACAGTAATGCTCCTTCTTTCCTCTGGTCAGGGAAAGAGAAACTGTCCCGAGTTCCTCGGCTGTGCCTGACTCTTAAATACTTGCAAAGAGCATGACTCTTCAGTGATTGGGCAATCCATTGGGGAGCAAACTGGTATTAACAGTATGGCTGAAAAAGAGCAAAGTCCACCTCTTGGACATATGGACAGCTCTTCCTTATGTCTTTATCATTTATAATCAATATTAATCAAGAGGCTTATAATAAGAATAATAAATTAATTTGTAATACAGTCTCCTCCAGTTTCCTATGTCACTGAGGATGACCTTGAACGTCTGATCCTCCTGCCTCCGGCTGAGTGAGGAAGATTAGCATGATTTGAGACCAGAGTAAATTCTAGGCCAGCCTGTGCTACAGTGAAACCCTGTATCAAAATAAACAACAACAACGACAACAAACAAAAGTGGAAGGTAGGGGCATAAGGTAGAGTAATAGGGGGCAGTTAATATGATCAAAATACAATATGTACATGCATGAAATGTCATAATGAAAGCCATTAATGTATAATTAATATATGATAATAAATATTATTTTTAAACCCCAACAAATGGGTTTGTGACAGAGTTTCTACATTTATGCAGACTTTAAGCAGCACTTGGAAACTATTGGTTCAAAATGTGTTTGACTACAGGAGGGATCCTAAAACCAATTGTTTAATTCTGCAATGTTTATATTGCATATTTTATATTGTGCACAGTTTGAGAACAATTTTATACACATTATCTTATGTCAAGCTAAAGCAATCCTTGGGGATGTTTGCTCAATGGTGTAATGTTAGCTTAGCATGTGTAAGACCTAGGGTCTTTTCTATTTTATTTGTTTACTGATTTGTTTTTCAAGAGAGGGTCTCACTCTAGTCTAGGCTGATCTGGAATTCACTATATAGTCTTAGGCTGGCCTACAACTCACAGTGATTCTTCTACCTCTGACTCCCAAGTTCAGGGATTAAAGGCATGCACCGCCAGGCCTGGCTTATTTTGTTGTTTGAGGCAGGGTCTCACTCTCATCCAAGCTGACCTGTACTTCACTCGGTAATCCAGGCTGCCCTCAAGATCACAGCAATCTTTTTACCTCACTCTCCAGTGTTTTGGGATTCTAGGTGTGAGCCACCACACTCGGTAAGACCCTGGGTTCTATTTACAGCACTTCTAAAAATCCAATATCCTTTATAACTACTTTATTCTTATCTTTATGTGAGAAAATTAAGGCTCTGGGTGTTTACATTGTGTGACTTACTTGTCTAATGTCACATGTGTAGTAGATACCAGAACTACAACTGAAACCCAAGTCTTAAAACTCACCAAATCCAAGGCACTATTTTCTAGTCAATTAAAAGCTATTATTTTCTGGATTATACAGACCGGGACATTATGTCTCCTCTGTGGTGAAATGAGGGCTATAGGTTCAGAATGAAAAGAGCTAAATTAATAGCAGTGTGTCAGAAAGAGTAGATGTGAGCACTAGATGTGGGCCCTAAGTTCTTCCTGTTTGATGAGTCAGTGCTCTCAAATATGGAACTGCAGGAGGCTGGGGAGATGGCTCAGCAGTTAAAGGCACTTGCTTGCAAAGCCTGCTGACCATGTTTGATTCCCCAGTACTGATATAAAGCTAGATGCACACAGTGGTGCATGTGTTTAGTTTGTTTTCTGTGGCAAGAGGCCCTGGAATGTCCATTCTCCTCTCTCTCTCTCTCTCTCTCTCTCTCTCTCTCTCTCTCTCTCTCTCTCTCTCTCTCTCTGTAAATAAATAAAATATTACAAATAATATGGAACTCTGGGACCACTAGTCAAATGATAATTACCTTAGCCAAAAAAATTAATTAGCATAAATATTATCACAATCATGAAGGATGTGGTATATACCCTTTGGAAAACTTTTTGGACACTGTGGGCAGTGGAAAATAAATTTGAAAGACAGTGCCTTACAATATAATGATTCAAAAAAGGATATTTCTGATAATCATGTCAGATCTCTTTTTCTGCCACTGAAGTAACTTCTTCAAGTAAATAAAATTTGGGAGCATAAGAGGCATCTTGGGCTGGAGAGATAGCTCAGTAGCTAAAAGTGCTTGCTTGAAAAGCCTGAAGGTCCAGATTTGATTCCCCATTGCCCATGTAAAGCCAGATGGCACATGTATCTGGAGTTCACTTGCACTGGCAGGAGGCTGTTGTGTGCCCATTCTCTCCATCTCTGTCTCTGTCTCTTCTCCCTCCTACTCTCTTTCTCTGAAATAAATAAATAAATAAATAAATAAATAAATAAATAAATAAATAAATAAATAACTTTGTATTTAAAGAGCCATCATTCCTATTATAGGTTTACACGATGCTTTTTCCATCATTTCCTTAACCTATTGTGCCACTCAACAGCTCAAAAACTTGAAAATAGACCCACTCCTCTCTCCATGCACAAAAATCAACTCCAAATGGATCAGAGACCTCAACATAAGACCTGAAAATCTGAAAACCCTGGAAGAAAAGATAGTAGGAACAAACCTCCCCTAGAACAGGAAGTGCAACAATCACATAACCAATGGGATCTCATCAAGCTTAAAAGCTTCTGTACAGACACACACACCATACTCAGAACCAATAGACCACCATCAAGTTGGAAGATAATTTTTGCCAGCTATAACACAGACAAAGTTCTAATATCTAGAACTTACAAGGAACTCAAAAAATAAACAATAAAAAAATCAAACATCCCTCTCAAAAATGGGGCATTGATCTCAACAGAGAGTTCACAGAGGAGGAAACACAAATGGCAAATTCTCATTTAAAAAGGTGTTCATCATCTTTGATCATCAGGGAAATGCAAATAAAAATGACAATGATTTGTAGTCCAGTCAGAATGGCATTCATTAAAAAATCCAAAAACAATAGTTGCTGGCGAGGATGCAGGGAAAAAGCAACCCTCATTCACTGCTGGTGGAATTGCAAACTTGTACAACCACTATGGAAAGCAGTGTGGAGGCTCCTGAATAGAATGGATATAGAGCTACCAACAGACACAGCCATTCCTCTACTGGGCATCTACCCTCGAGATTTCGCACCTCAGCACAGACACATTTGCTCAAGCATATTTATAGTAGCTCAATTCATAAAGCAAAGAATTGGAATCAAATGCCCATCTCTGGATGAATGGATATCAAAGTTGTGGTACATTTACAAGATGGAATTCTATTCAGCTGAAAGAAAAAAAAATGACAATGAAATTTAAAGAAAAGTGGATGGACTTAGAGCAGATCATACTTAGTGAACTCACACAAGATCAGAGAGACAAATGCCACATATTCTCCCTCATATGTGGTTCCTAACCAGTATATGCTTAAACTCCAAGCAAACCTGACAGGCAAATTAAGAGATCGTAAAGGGGGATGGAAAGAATGGGGTGGGAGAATGGGAGGGTGGGGGATCTATTCAAAAAGATAAACCAATAATGAATCAAAACCACAAAATCTTTAATTTCATATAGTAAGCTGTGGGCATTACTTGGTAAGAGGGGCCGTGAATAGAATGGGAGGAAGCCTAACCTCATGAGAAAATGCTCAGGACTGCAACTCCCTATCCCAGTCATTGGTTCCTTCCCACACTGAGCTGTTGATCAATGAGACCCACGAGGTCCCCAAAACAAGACAGGTTTCTGTCAAAGCTCTGGAATACCCACCCCAGGCCAAAGGTAAGTTCCTATTGCTGAAGAAGCCACAGAAAGTCATTGCACAACACTGAGAGACCCTGTGAGATCCAGAATGGTAACCAACTCCCGGATGATAGCATGTGTAGTGACAAACGGTGCTACATAAGCTGCCAGGGGAAACTGATCAATGATATTTGGAGAAATCAGAGTCCACTGGTACACAATTCAGACTGATGTCACGAGAATGCGGAACACACTCCTTAATGCACTTAGTGACAAGGAATTCTTAAGTAGAATTGGGATCCAGTGCACATTTATGGGGACCAAAAACTTGTTCTCCAAGGGAAAATTCCCACTACCAGAGAGCTACAGAAAGGCTACACCCAATAGAATCTTGACAAAATAGCAATGTGTGTCTCACTTAACCTATACTGATCTCACTTTCTGTTAGAAATTATGTTTGTATTTTTCAGAAGGCAGTGAGAGAGCTGTGGTCAACCAATTCCATCCACAAGTCATGGTATGATGGCTGACATCCTGGCAGGAGATGAATCATCCACAGCCTATTGTGTAGGGCCCCAATGAAACCTATGAGAAAGTAACATAATAAACAAGAGACCTATCACCACAGCAAGTCTGATACCCCAGGAAAGGGCAATGACACAGACACCAACAGTATCAACACAACCTAAAGGAGAAGTCCAGAGACACTTAAGATCTCAATAATAAAGCAGACTTAAAACTCAACCACCATGACTCAGGGAGCTGAGTGGAAGAGGGGGCAGAAAGAATGTAAGAGCCATGGTAGGGGAGAATATCCAGAGACATTGTCTCTCTCAGCAACAATACACAAAGGGGGAAGAAAAAATTAGAAAAAGTGGCTACCTCTGGTACAGTTCATAATCCCCTTACCAATGGACAGATCCAGTATGCACACTGAGGAAGGACCCAGTGGGTCGGGGACAGAGAGGAGGGAAATGCGTACACCTTTACAAGATTTGCTCATACAATGTACATACTTACTTATAATAAAGATATTAAAAAATAATTAAATCTTAAAAAACAAGTCCCTCTAAGACCTCTGGTTTTCAGTGAATCATCAACACCTTTGGTGTACATGGGTTTCTGAGTTTGCAATATCTACCACTGCTCTGACTTTTATCCTTATGTTCTGCTTTTACCTTCCCCTCTGTGATACCTGCGTGGATGTGTTAACTCTGTGAAGTCTACATTCCCCAGTTGTTGAATCAAGCACTAGTCTAAGGGATTGCTCTGAAGATATTTTGTAGATGTGATAATGATAATGATTTGACTTTTAAAAACTTACCCTCAATAATATGACCTGTCCTCATTGGAGTGCTCCAAAGACTCAGGAATGAAAACAGAATGCTAAGGATGTGGCAAAGTTAGTGTGCTTGCTTAGCAGGTACATGGTCCTGTACTTCATCCCAAGCATGACAGAGACTAGGCATGGTGGCACACACCTGGAATTCTAGCATTCTGTATGTGGCAGCAAAGGATGGAAAGTTCAAGGTCATTGGGCCAGGGAGATGGCTCAGCAGTTTCACAGGTGCCAAGGTTATCCTTGGCTATGTAGTGAGTTCAAGGTCAGCTTGGGTTATGAGAGACTTAGAAAGAGTGAGAGAGAAAGAGAGGTGGATTTGGTCACAACAACCCTGACAAGGAGGTGACCAAGTCCTTGACATCTTAACCTCTCAGCTCCTGCTCTATTTCTCTAGATTACCTTGCCTGGTAGACCCCTAACCATCTTTTATTGATTTTTGGTTTTTTATTTGAGAGATAGAGAGAAAGGCAGATACACACACACAGAGTGTGGATGCATTAGGGTGTCTTGCTTGGGTTCTTTCTGCAAAGCAACTAGAAAGCTGACTACAACAGTTTTGTACCAGAGAGCAGGGTCATCTGTTGCTGCTAGATCCCTGATTCTGTGGCTTTGGCATTTTGGAATTTATGTGCAGAAGGACTATGGATGAATTGTAAACCTCATCCTAAGAGGTGCCTTGCAGTGCTGTAAGTACAGCATGATGGGTCATTCTGGTCAGAGTTACTGGACCTGAATGTAATGAGAAATATGGACTGTGAGGTTTGGCTTATGAGGATGAGAAAGAACTTTGTCAGGACTATACCAGAAGCAGTTTGTGTGAGAGGCTTGCTGCATTCTGCCTGCCTGTGTCCTGGAAACCTGTGCAGGGTTGTTTTATGTAAAGATGGACTGGTGTGAGCAGATGGAAATGGCACGGAAAGAAAGATCTTTGGGCCAAAAGAGCTGCCCATTCACCTGCAATTGTTTGAGAGATGACAACCACTGAGATTGGGCCAGCTGGTCTGAATTGGAACAATAGGAAGAATGCAGACTCTTTGGAATAAGGGGCCCGAATGCTTTGTTCCCCCTGGATTAACAAATTGGTAGTCCACCTGGTTCTGTGGAGTAGAACAAATGCAAGAAGAGAGGGTCATTGGATTTCTAACACAGTTTTGTTTTTGAAAAATGGCCATCGGCAATGTGAAGCAGGTGTTCTAAATTGCCTGTGTGGGAGCCCAATGGAACTATGAGGATGAACTGTGGTTTGCAATGGAGACCCAATAAGATGCCAGGACTATGAATGGGTGCCAAGGCAAGCTGCCAGCACCAGATGAAGTTTTCCTGGACTATGAGTAGCTTAGCTGGAGGGGTGGAATTGGATCTCCAAGAGTCTTGTTTTTAGTTAGAATCATTGAATTTGGAGTTAGAGATTGATGGTGCCCTGATTGTTTTAAATCTTGTATTGGTTCAATCTGTTTTTGCTGTTCCTCATGTTTTGCTGTGTGAATGTTCTGTGCCATTATGGGTTTATTTTTGGTCTTATGGCTCAGTTGAAAGCTGTGGGGACTTAAGAGTTGAGCTGAACACATTGTATTTACTTCATGTATGATTATTAGTTTGTGGGGGCCAGAGGCAGACTGTCATGGTTTGATCCAGGTGTCCCCCAAAAACAAATGAATGTGTTCTGATTGATAGATCCTTAGGGGATATCAGTTTGGGTTTTACAACCTCGATGGAGCTGTGTTATTGGGGGTGGCCTTTTGGGGGTTATAAGCCAGCTTCCCCTTGCAAGTATTAGGCACACCTTGCTGGCATTGTTTGCAGTGCTGTGGCGGAGGTGAAGTCTACCCCTCTGCTCATGCCATCATTTTCCCTGCAAGGATGGAGTCTTCCCTCGAGTCCATAAGTCTAATAAACCCTTTCCTCCACAAGCCACTTTTGTTTGGGTTCTTCCAAACTACATGTCCAGCAACTACAAAGCTGACTGCAACACAAAGCTGAACTTCAGGTGCATGTACCACTTAGAGCATATGGCTTTACATGGGTACTGGGGAATTGAACCCAAGCTGTTAGGCTTTGCAAGCAAGTGTATTTAACTGCTGATCTACCTCTCCAAGCCCCATATTTTTTAAATTTATTGTCCATAATGAGTTACAACATTTAGTGGGCAAACAGTTGTTATCCCCAATTCCCCGCTGCCCTCCCCTCCCTACTCCATGGGTCGTCTAAATCAGACCTTGTGACAGGGGACCATGGATAGACTAGTAATCAGCCAGGTTCTCCTGTCCGTACCTCTGGATACTCTCCCCCACCACGGCTCTCACAATCTTTCCGCCCCCTCTTCTGCATAGTTCCCTGAGTCGTAGTGGATGAGTAATAAGTTTGCTTTAAGGTTGTGAGCTTAGGGGGTCTTTGTGTCGAAAATTGTTGGTTTCTGTTCCACTGGCTAATCCTGTGTTGATTTAATGGCTGTGGCTGTGGGCTCCTTGTTCATCTCGTCATTCTCTGCGGAGTTCCATTTGGATCCTCCATTGTATGACTGTGGTGGCCCCTCTCTTGCCAGAATCTCAGCTATCAGCCTAAGGTCGGTTGGTAGGATTAGGTGAGACCCAGCACTCTAGCTGCATCCTGAAAGATAAAAACACAATCTCCATCGGAGAGTGAGATCAGTGTAGGTTAACAAAGATACACAATTTTGGATTACCAGGATTC
>PVHP010028592.1:0-22961 GCA_004024765.1 Zapus hudsonius | reverse complement strand
GGCCACCTCTCACTCTCATAGTATTATAAACTCCAGAGGCTGGGGAATGGAGAAGTATAGGAATGGATGGGGACTAAAGGAAGAGATAAGAGGAGCTCAATATAGTCAAACTTTATGAAGTATTTGATAGAAAGTCTCTCTCTCCCTCCTTCCCTCCTCTCCCTCTCCCTCTCTCTCTCCCTCTCCCTCTCTCTCTCTCTCTCTGTTCCTACAAGGCAATATCATCAGTCATGCTATGAAGCACTAAAAAGGGCTATCAGAGGATGACTACACAAACCTGCCCAATCTCAGAATTCCATCTTCCAATAATGTAAGATAAGCAAATTCTTTGCTTTATGAAGTGTCCAACCTCTAATATTTCTGTATGGTTATGGAAAAGGGACTATAATGAGAAAACTTTGAGGAGTTGTGCATAAATTTGCAGTTAACGTTGTGCTATTTTTCACACGTGTTTACATATAGCAAAGGTACCTATTTTTAGCACTTTTCAATTATATTCAACCAAACTATAGGTGGCACTGCCTGAGGAATGGGGAAAAAAACAGGAAAAGGCAAACAATAGAAGCTATAAAGTTATTAAATGAAAATCCAAGTGCCAGGGTTGTTCTACCTCCCTATGAGTCATAGACCATCGAGGCTCCCAAACAATACATGTTATTGCCACCTCTCACAGTTGCCCATCATAACAACATGGTAAGGTCCTATTGGTGAAATTGCTACATGCTTTGGTGGGAAAACATAGATAATCAAGCAAAAATTGAGCTTCCTCCTTCCTAGCTTGCTTTCATAATTCCCCAAAGTTCTATGGAGAGTGCTGAAGGAGAGTTTTTGTCATTCTTTTTAGTCAGCTGTAGGCCCTGCATACTGCACTACTGACCTCTCAGGTCAGATGTGCCCACTGGTGCCAACATTCCGGTTGGATTTGAGGCCCATTGAACAGGAATGAATTCATGTCTAATACTGTAAATCCATGCCTGGCGTGATCATAGACCCCAGTTTGGAACATACTACTTCACTTATGCTAAATGGACAGGTTAGCAAAATGTCATCTACATATTTATGTTTATAGTCATAGATTAGTGCAGCTCTAAAACCTTTTATTTAGTGTGTCATAAACACAGACTCATAAACTTCCCAAGGTGCTGAAAATAAGAAATTGTTGAGTGTTCAGCCATCACTGAGACATCAATATCTCCTCTCCAAGGCTCTGGGATGTTGCAGAAGTGGGGGGGGGGTTCCTGTGGAATTTTGTCCGTTCAATATAACATGGCTGTTGCACTCAAGAACTCACAGCAGCTGTGGTTACATATACAAGTACATAAAGTTAGACCCATCAAAATTACATGATAGAGAAGGAAGTGGCTCATGAGGCCCCACCCCTTCCAAAGGATCTATTGGCAGTTGATGGTTGCTTGGGGAGAAAGAGGGATTTTCTTCAATGTTATAGATACTGTTAAATTGTCTAGGCACCTATAAATAACCATTCACCAATTCTCCTATAAACTCATTTTGTCATCAAAATGAACAACACACACACAAAAAAATACAACAGCCCAAATATTAGAATGTTGATGAGTTTGTGAAGAAGTGGATCAGTAGGTGGGAGTGGAGAAGGGCAAGATATATTATGAGGGGTGAACCTTATAAAAATATATGCATATATTGAAATGCATAAGAATAGATTGTTATGTATATCAAAAAGGATGCTTGGGACATATAGTTTATTGTTATAAAATTACCTGTACAGTATGCTCCCTGCTTTTTGCCAGCACTGGAAGCACACCACTGCCACTGTCCAGCCCCACCTCTAATATCTTAAAAGAATTGGGATACGCAGTACCACACTTGTAGCTTTCAATGAATCATGATGACATTACTTGGGATGCTATGTGTCACATTTTAAATAGAATGAGACCACTGGCCTTTCTCAGGACCTTCCATGGACTAGGTTACAGAATGGGCTTTAATAAACACCATTAGAAGATAGGTGCACTGCAGTGACATGTTGTCCCTTTGCGGGCTGTGAGGAGGAGCTGGTACTGCCACTTACCCCATCCCTAATCCTAAAACCATGGCACCAACCCCTCCCAGGACACACCCCAAAACTCCCAGTGCTTTCCATTCTCAACTATGGGATAAAGCATCAGGAGAAAAAACTGCTTGGTGTCAGCTCATTCCTAATTCACCAGTGTCTACCTATCAGGGAATCTATTTGTCAGTCCCATATCCTGTAGAAACCAGTGTCTCTCTCTCTTCTCATCTGATCACCTCTTCCCTCCTTTCCTTGCAGCTCCACATCAGAGACTCATGTGTTTCCCTCACGAAGAAACCTGACAGGTGTAATAAATAAGAATACATAAGATGTTGATTTTGGATAAATAACAAAATTTCAATAGTAGTACACCTAGTGTAATATTGGGATCTGCTCATACTGAAAAACATCATTATTTGACTGAAAAGAAACTAAATAGGCATCCCGTTATCTTATCTGTAAAAGCTTATGCCAATTTGTCAAAACTTCCCTCAAACTGTTTAAGCTGCTTAAGATACTCCATTACAGATGGGGAAGGGATCATGAAGACCCACCCCTCCTTGAGGAACATTGCATTCATGATTGTTGCAGAATAAGACTTGCTTTCTTTAATACCATACTTACTGGTAAATTTCACATGCCCCCATACATGCACATGAAAGAAACCCTAATTAAATTGAGTCAGTCACAAAAACAGTCATGAAAGTAAGAAGAGTACTTGATAAGAAGAATGGGTTCATCAGGAAAGGGGGGGAAAGGTGATAAGAGAGGTAATGTAGGTGAATATGGTCAATATATACATGTATGAAATTGTCAAAACATTAATTTTTAAAAAGATATTTCTTTTTACATGTTATTATTTTTAAGGAGAGAGAGAGAGAGAGAGAGAGAGAGAGAGAGAGAGAGAGAGAGAGAGAGAACAGTAGGAGAATATGAGCTAGCAGGCAGGGAACTCTGCCACTGCAAATGACATGTGGACACATGCACCAATTTTTTAATCTGGCTCTACATGGATACTAGGAATATGACAAGACATCAGGCTTGGAAGCAAGTGCATTTAACCACTGAGCAATTTCCCTAGCTCTAAAAAGTTATTTCTTGTATGTTACTAAGTCTCTAACTGTGGAGTTGTAACATTTCATTGACCTTGCCTACATTATCATCTCATACTGAACATTTACTGTAACAAAAGCTTTTTGAAACTTATGAAAATGATTTTGCATGGTGAGGATTACTTTTTTGCTGATAGTTCTCCAATAAGGATATTTTGCAAAGTTTAGCAAGCTTTAGTCTTCAAAAGTACAGCACACGCAGCAGTTCCAAGGTTGTGGAGATATCCCGAGATTTAATGAGAAGCTTTTTGAACTTCATTGGCTGCCATACTTTAAAAAAATGCATCAGCAAAGGTGTTTCCGGTTCCCCTTTGACCTGCTGTGCCGCCATTGCAGTTTGCTTGCCTCTAGCGAAGGTTTGTTTTTCGTTGCTCAGGGCAGGGACTACTTTGTTTCCTGAATTCCTAGGGGTTGACAATTTACCTGATGATGTTGTTGTTGTTGTTTACCAGCTACTTCCAAGGTTCTTCAAAATGTCAGACCAAGAGAGCAGCACAGATGCGGCACCTGGCGTCGAGACCCTATCCTGCTCTGAGGAGGCCTGTGACTTCCGGGCAGAGAGTGAGGCATCATCTGATGTGGAAATTGAGGTCCCAGAGATGGTTCTGAGAGCAGCCGGAGATGGTGCTGGTACCGGTGATGGCAATGCTCTTACTACAGAATTTCAAGGTGCGGGGCCAGGAAATTCTGGTGATATTGATGCTGATACTGCCAGTACTGACGGCAGTGATGGTGGCAAACTCCATCTTATCAGCCTGGAAGATTGTGTCTCTTCTGAAGGCAATGTCTACATACAGGAAGGAGGTGAGGTGCAATTGGTAGAAAACAGTGAAGAGGATGAAGAACGTGAGGAATGTGCCCAGCCCGGACGCGATAGTCAAAACTCTTCACTAGATGAGTGGCTATCCTCAGAGACATCCCCTCTGCCGAGACCTAGTTGGCAAATTCTTTCTGGTCTTCGGAATAGGCAGCTGGGTTCAAGTGCTCGCTTTGTGTACAACGCCTGTGGGTCAAGAACCTTTGTAGAGCGTTTCTGCCTGCAGTATACTCTTAAAAGCCACAGAGGATGTGTCAACAGTGTGCACTTTAACCAGCGAGGCACGTGGCTGGCCAGTGTTGGTAATGACATGCAGGCAATTGTGTGGGACTGGATACATCAGCAGCCAGTACTGAACTTTCATAGTGGCCACAAAAAACATGTGCTACAGGTTAAGTTTCTTCCTAATTGTGATGATTCCATGCTGGCCATGTGTGGCCATGATGGGGAGGTACGGATGGCATACCTATGTGCTCTGCCTTTCACCAAAATAACTAAGTGTATGGTGAAGCACAAGGGAGCATCTCACAGTTTGGCCCTGGAACCAGACTCCCCCTTTAAGTTCCTCAGTTCTGGTGAAGATGGTGTTGTGTTCAACGTTGACCTGAGACAATGCCAGCCAGCAAGATTGCTGGTAGCAAAAGAAAATGATAAAAAAGTGGGACTATATACAATCTGTCTGAATCCTGCTAATATCTCTCAGTTTGCAGTGGGTGGAAAAGACCAGTTTGTAAGAATTTATGACCAGAGGAAAATTAATGAGAAAGAGAACAATGGAGTACTCAAGAAGTTCTGTCCTCATCAGCTGATCAACAGTGATTTCCGAACATACATTACCTGCCTGACATACAATCACGATGGCACTGAGCTCCTAGCCAGCTACAATGACGATGACATTTACCTATTCACCTCCTCTGATAATGATGGCGCTCAGTACCTTAAGAGATACAAGGGGCACAGAAATCATCTCACAGTGAAAGATGTTAATTTCTATGGCCCCAAAAGTGAATTTGTAGCAAGTGGTAGTGACTGTGGAAATATTTTCCTCTGGGAAAAGTCATCTTGCCAGATTGTTCAATTGCTGGAAGCAGATGAGGGGGGAGCAGTGAACTCCATTGATCCCCATCCTAGCCTACCTATGATGGCAAGCTGTGGTCTAGACCATGAAGTAAAGATATGGGCACCCACAGCTGGAGCTCCCACTCAGCTAGCTGGAATAAAGGATGTGCTTCAGATCAACAGGTGCAAACATATTGAGTTTACTTTCGACCACATTCCCACAACTGATAGAAGTTCTTGGACCCTCATGGGTCACGTAGCACATGGATATTCCTGGCCACATAGACTTGATGCCAACTATGCAGATTTTACTGATTCTTCTAGCATCTCTGAAGAGGAGGAAAACCAGGAGAGATATTAGTACATGTCATCCTGAAAGTCCAGTATCTTCTAAAGATGAGTACCACATCAGCAGACTGGACTTAAAACACTGCTTAAGTTTCTTTTTTCCTTTGACTTATGTTTTCTACAGGTTCTTGTGCCTTGTTGCTATATATCTTCTTTCACTTTTGTTTCTTTTATTCCTTAACTCTCTTGGTTTCTATACTTCTTATTCTTATGTGATATAGAAGTAAAATATGCCTTTTTTTCTTTTGTTATCCTTCATTGAGAGTTTCATAATTCTTGTTAAAAATTAAGTTTTTTTAAAGTACGCATTTCTGATACTAAAAGTTGCCAGTTTTAAAATCTTCAATACTTTTAATTCTGAATGTTATTTTTCAGAACTTTAAAATGTCAGTTTTGAAATCTTTAGTAAATTTTATTTATTGTGTGTGTGTATGTGTGTGTTTCTTTTGCTACTACAGTCTTTGGATTTCATCCTACTATATCTGGGTGCTGGTAAATTGAACCAGGGCCAGTGGGCTTTGTAACCAAGTGCTCTTAACTGCTGAGCTGAGCCATTTTCCCAGCCCAGAAAGCTTTAGCAATTTTACTTCTAAATGTTAAATTTTTCAGTTGATGTAAAAATTTTGGAAATAGGTTTGTGCTCTAGAAGTAAAGTAAAATAAAATAAACCATGACTTTATTGCATCTTTTGCTCTCTGGCTTATTTTCACAGGTAAAAGGGAAAGCAGTTTTTCCCTAAGAAGATTATTCACCCCTTAGAATAAATAACATGGGTTTATTCACATTTTCTGAATCCATGTTAATAGTATGGAATTATTTGAGCACACTAAAGCTGTTAAGAAATTAAATTTAATCACAATATTGTTCACTTTACCATTTCAGTTTTTTTAAGTGTCATGAGTAAAACAATCTCACTTTCTTATAGGAAAACTCACTGGGTTAACCATCTGTAAATTGCCACCCAAGAATTCCTCATAGTTGAAAATAAACATTTTAATTAACTTTGTAAATAATATTTCAATATATTATGATTTATATATAATCACATTATGGAACATCATTATAAAACACTTTAGGTATCTAAATTTTACACTGTTTAAAATTCTCTGCAATGGTTTAAAAGAGGTTAAATTGCTTTAAAATTATGTTAAACCTTATATATTACAAATTTGAGGTATTGAGTGGCCAAATTACTATTCTTTTGTTTTAAACATGTTTTTAGGTAAAGAAACACTGAAGACCGTCTTCCCCAAATACACATGATTTATAACATATCCTTCTTTGCAGATTTGTTGAGATATAAAATAAGGTTAACATGAAACATCCTATAGCCTGCCAGTGGCTCTCTCTTGATAATTTCTGAAGTGGGCATTTTGTCTGTCCCACATGAACAAGTAGGGGAATATTCATGATGAGATTAGATTTGACAATACCTCCACTAAAGTTGTTGCTCACTGAAATTCAGTTAGGGGCAAGTGTCTAAGTACCTAGTGGCCTGAAAAAAACCCTGCATGTCTGCTATCAATAAAGAACCTTAAAAGACAACAAAACTCACATGCTGAATCAAGTGAGTTTCAGTTTTGCACTGTTGCTTAAAATAGGAAATGATGGCTGAGCGCAAGGATCTTTCCACTGGGGAAGCATGTTCTCTGAGGACAGGGAGATTTGGGAGGGTAGGGGGTGTGCTTTCTTGAGAATAGGGAGCTACTGGGGAAGCATACTCACTGAGGGCAGGTAGCCCTCCACCAGGGAGCATACCCCATGAGGATAGATAGATGTCGGGGAAAGCCTTCATGCTGGGTGAACTTGCAGTCTGGCCCTAGCCGCCTCCACTGATTGGTGCCAAGCCACAAGTCTGGCCACCTCCAAAAGCACCTGTTCCTGTCCTGACTGCCACCAAAGGTTTAAGACCAGTGCTTTCAGGGTGCCAGTGTATTTGGGGCCTGTACACCCTGGACTGCTGATGGCCAAGGTGCATTTGGGGCTTGTGCATTCTGGACACCAGTGTATTTGAGGCCATCTGGGCACTACAGATGGGTGAGAGGCACTACTTGTGTGGGACTGGTGCATTCACACCACCAGTATGGGGCTTTAAGCTCCAGGATGGTGAAGAGAACAGTCTTTGGAGCCTGTGCTCCAGGGGCAACAGCATGTCACCTGTGCAATTTGTATTGGTGAGGGACCTGGTGTGTTTGGGGCCATGTGTACTCCCAAGGCACTTAAAGTCACAGAGAGTTTGGGACATGTGCTTTGGGGTGCCAGTGAGTTATAAGCCTGTGCACAATGGGCTGGTAAAGGGTGTGGTGTGTTTGGGACCTGTGCACCTACTTCATGCTGCCCACTTCCAACCACATCTCTAGTATCAGCCACCAGCCTAGGATGGCTGGTGCACTTGCAAGCTCCACAGTCTGTTTATTAGTGGATACAATACCATCTCACTCCAATCCAGCTCAAACACAAAACAGAACACTCACTGAAGATCATACAAGGGCCAATACTTACTCACTCCTTAAGAAAATTAGACTTTTATCCAAAGATGGATAGAGCCCAATTCAAAAAGAACACAACATAGCAAGCTGAGCACTTCCCACCAAAGTTGCCTAATCCCACAATAGAAGTCACCACAGAAAATATAGAGGAGACAACAGAAATATAATCCCAAAATGAGAGCACAATAAACTCAGGACATAATATCAAGGAGACCCTGACCAAGATAACGGCTGAACTGGAAACAGTCAACAAATGCATAAATGAAGTAGAGCACAATAAGATCATATATCACACAACCTTCATCACCAAGGTGACCTTAATTGAGGAAGATTAGAGTGGCTTCAAAAGAGTGATAAATTGAAGGTCAACTAACAACTAGAGGATCTCAATAACCAGCTGACTAAGCTTATCGAAGACATGATCAAATGCAAGAATGAATTCTAGGAAGCATTTAAGAATATCAAACCTTGACCTGAAAGTGTAACTCAATAAAGAGATGCATATGATTCAGAAAAATGCAACAGAAAACAAAAAAGAGCTATTAAAAACCCTATCTAGAATTCCTCATTACCAGAGTTTATTATCTGAAAGACAGAACCTCAGACCTGGACGATAAGAGAGAAGAAATTGATCAGGATTCTTAAAACGATAAGTACAAAAAAATCTTTTGAACAAAATATAAAGGAACTGTGAGAAACCCATAAATGATGAACCATCCAGAACATGGGGATACCAGAAGTAGAAGAAATCCAAGACAAAGGCATAGAGAACATATTCAACAAAATTATTGAAGAAATTTCCCCAATCTTACAAAGGAGAGGCTCATTCAGATATAAGAAGCTCACAGAACACCAGACAGGACCAAAGAAGAAATTCTCCAAGACACATCATAGCTAAAACTCTAAACATTGAAAGCAAAACAAAGTGCTAAAAGCAGCAAGAGAGAGACAACTCATCATATATAAAGGCAATCCCAACAGATTTACCTCAGATTTTTCAATGGAAACCATGAAAACCAGAAGGGCTTGGAATGGAGTACTTCAAAGTCTAAAAAACTACAGCTTCCAATCCAAACTACTATAGCCAGCAAAAGTATCCCTCATGAAGATGAAAAAGGAAAATGTTTCATGATAAAAGCCAGCTCTATGATTATATGGACACAGAGCCAAACCTACAGAGAATACAGCAGGAAATATTCCACACAGAATAGTCAAGCAAAGAACCTCAAAAACCCTCCAGAGGTCAAGCACAATAACCAAAATCAGAGCAGTCATAATAATGTACAATACATCATTCCTCACAAACCTTCCACCATGGCAGAAACAATAAACCTCACAGTTATAAATTTGAATGTTAATGGATTTAACTATCCTAAAAAAGATACAAGTTAACAGGGTAGATTAGAAAATAGACTCATCTGATGCCTTTAAGAAACCTAAATTACCTCTAAAGATAGACATCTCCTCAGGGTGAAAGGATGGAAAAATGTTTTTTCCAAGCAAATGGAAATGAAAAACAAATGGGTATGGCTACATTAATGTCTAAGAAATTAGGCATTAAACCAAAAGTAATTTTAAAGTACAAAGAAGCTGGGTGTGGTATTGCATGCCTTTAATTCCAGCACTTGGTAGGCAGATTTAGGAGGATCAACATGAATTCAAGGCAAGCCTGAGAGTACTGAGACCACACAGTGAATTCCAATTTAGCCTGAGATATAGCAAGATGTTACCCCCCAAAAAATTAAAATTAAAAAAAGACATAGAAGGCCATTTTTACCCATTAAGGGAATGATCTAGCAAGAGAACATCCCTATCATAAGTATATATGCAAAAACACAGGTACACCACATTTCATAAAGCAAAATTTACTTGAAAATAATTGTGAAATAAACTGAAATTCCATCATAGTAGGAGACTTTAATACCCCAATGTCATCACTCAACAAATTATTCAAACAGAAAATCAGCAGAGAAATAATAGGTCTTAACAACACCTTAGAATAATTAGAACTAACAGATTTCTACAAAACATTCCATCCCAGTTCAACAGAATATACATTATTCTCAGCAGCCCACAGAACTTTCCCCAAAAATAGAACACATATTAGAACATAAAACATGCTTCCATAAATTCAGAAAAATTGATGTTACTCCTTGCATTATATTGAATGACAATGTATTAAAGCTAGAAATTAACAAGAGAAGCAGAAACTACACCAACTCCTGGAGATGGAACAGCATGCTGAAAAACAATGAAAAAAAAGAAGTAAAATAAATCAAAAAGGAAATTGCAAAATTTCTTGAACTAAATGATAATAAAAACAAAACATACCAAAACTTATGTTACACAATCAAAGCTGTTTTAAAGTCATTAAATGCCTTCATAAAAAAGACAGAGATCTCAAATTAATAATCTAGTGACCCACCTAAAGACATTGTGGGGAAAAAAAACAATCCAAGCTCCACATGGAAAGAAATAAGATTTTTAAAAAAGAGAAATAATTAAGATCAAAAGGGACATTAATGACTTGGAAACAAAGAAAACTGATGAAAGGAGCTAGTTCACTGAAAAAAAAATAAACATTGATAAACTCATAGACAATTTGACCAAGTGAAAAAAAAAAGAGAAGTCTCAATAAAATTAGAAATGAAAAGGGAGAGGTCACAACTGTCATCAAAGATTTCTAGAATCATCAGGATATAATTCCAAAGCTTCTACTTAACAAAATTGGATAACCATGGAGAAATGGATGAGTTCATATATATATATATGCCACTTTCCAAAACTAAATCCAGAGCAGATAAATCTCCAAAACAAGCCTATTATATCCAGTGAGATTGAAATTGTAATTTAAAAAAAAAGAAAGAAAAGTACAGAACCTGATGGGTTTTCAGCTGAATTCTACCACACATTCATAGTAGAATTGAAACTGCTTTTTCACATGATTGGAAAATGGGGAATGCTCCCCAACTCCTTCTATGAAACTAGCATCACCCAAATACCAAAACCAGACTGAGATACAAGAAAGGAAAACTATAAACCTATATCCCTGATGAACTTAGATTCAAAATTCATGAACAAAATCCTTGCAAACCTAATTCAAATGCACATCAAAAGCATTATTCACCTCTACCATGTAGGCTTCATCCCAGGAATGCTGGAATGGTTCAACATACAGAAATCCATCAATGTAATTCACCACATAAATAAACTCAAACTCAAGATCCACATGATCATTTCAATTGATGCAGAGAAGACCTTCAACAAAATTCATCATTTCATTATCAAAACACTACAGAAACTGGGCACGGAGAGTGTATTCTTCAACATAATAAAGGCCATATACAAGACACCTAAAGCCCAAATCATACTCAATGGAGAAAGACTCAAGGAGCTCCCATTAAGATTGGGAACAGGATACCACTGGTCTTCAACATAGTGCTTGAAGTTCTTGCTCAAGGAATAAGATAGGAGAAAGACATAAAAGGGATAGAAATCAGAAAGGAAGAAGTCAAACTATCCCTTTTTGTAGATGATAAGATCCAAAGGACAGTACCATAAAATAGGGGTCAGAAAGATTGTAAGAGTGAGAATATTGAGAGGCATTGCCTTCTCCCCCCGAAAAAAACTGCTTCTTGAACTTACAGCCCTCTGTCCTCTGGGGCATTTTGGCAATCCCATTGAGGAGGATCCTTAGTGGAATAGGGACTGAGTGGAGGTAAATGGTATCAACACAAGACTTTTCACACACAGAGTTTCTACTTATTAATTAAAAAAAACTCAAGAAAGAAATTGAGGAGGTTGTGAGAAGATGGAAAGACCTTCTATATTCCTGGATGGGTAGATTAATATTTTGAAAATGGCATTCAATGCAATAAGAATAAAAATCCCAGCATTGTTCTTTGCAGAGATAGATAAAACAATTTCAAAATTATATGGAATGACAGAAGGCCTCTCATATCCAAAAGTATCCTCAGCAAAAGAAACCTCAGGAAGTATCATCATACCTGATCTAAAGCTATACTACAAAGCCATAGTAACAAAAACAGCATGGTACTGGCATAAAAAGAGAAGACTCATGGAACAGAATTGAAGACCCAGTTCTTAATTCAAGTAACTACAGCTACTTGATCTTTGACAAAGGAGCCAACAATGCACACTGGAGAAAAGACAGTATCTTCAACAAATGGTGCTGGACAAATTGGATAAATAATGTAACAAAATAAAACTAGACCCGCTCCTCTCACCATGCACAAACATCAACTCCAAATGGATTACAGACCTCAATATAGGACCTGATAATCTTAAAAACCTGGAATTAAAAATAGGGAGCTCAACCTGATATAGGAGTAGGGAAAAACTTCTTAAATACTCAATCAACCAGTGGGACATCATCAAGCTGAAAAGCTTCTGTACAGACAAACCATCCACAGAGCCAACAGACCACCATCAGGTTGGGAGAAAATCTTTATCAGCTATATTTCAGACTGAGGCCTAATATCTAGAGTCTACAAAGAACTCCAAAAATTATGTAAATTTTAAAAAAAATCAAAGAATTTACTCAAAAATGGGGTCTCAAACTGAATAGGGAATTTACAAAGGAGGAAATAGAAATGGCTAATACTCAAAGAAATGTTCAGCTTCCTTAATCATCAGAAAAATGCAAATTATTAAAAAGTTTAAAAATGGATGTTGGCAAGGATGCAGGCAAGACCCTCATTTACTGCTGGTTGGAGTGCAAACTACTACAACTGCTATGAAAATCAGTGTGGAGGCTCCTGAGAATGATGAAAGTAGAGCTAACAACTGACCCAGCTATTCTTCTAATCGGTATCTACCCTAAAGTCTCCTCTCTTCAATACAGAGACATTTACTCATCCATGTTTATAGCTCTTCAATTCATAACAGCTAAGAGCTGGAATCAAGCCAGATGCCCATCACTGGACAAATGGATATCAAAATTGTGGTGCATTTGCACCATGGAATTTTACTCAGCAGTAAGGGAAAATGGCAATGAATTTGCAGGGAAGTGGAGAAACTTGGAAAAGATCATACTCAGTGATCTCACACAAGAATAGAAATATAAACACAGCATATTCTCCCTCATCTGAAGTTCCTAATCAGGTTCAGCTTGAATAGCAAGCAAACCTGACAAGCAAATTGAGGGACAGATTATAGGGTTGGAAGGTGTTGGGGAAAAAGAATAGGAGACCAGGAAGAGATATACACAAAACTAAATCCAAAATAGATTGCTATCATAGAATCCTTGCTCTTGGACAGTAGGCTAAAAGACATAACCCTTCAAAGAGATATGGGGGTATCATCAAGTAAGAAGGGCCCTGAAGAAAGTGAAATGAAGCCTAGCCCTAATATAACTGGTTCTGGATTGTAACTCCCAGTACCAGAAATCAATAACTACTCACATTGAGCTATTGATTGGAGAGAAATATAAGGTCCCCAAAATAAGAGAGGCTTCTGTCAAAGCAGCTGATTAGACACACAAGGTAAAAGATAAGCCCCTATTTCTGAAAACACCACAGCCTTTGGATACACAACATCGAGAGACCTGGCTGGAATATGGAAGGAAGCCAGTTCCCAGATGGTTAGCCAATATAATGCTGGAATGCACTATATGAGCTGCCAGAGGAAGTTAGCCAACACTGCTATATGACAGCAATTAGCATGACAAGATGTATGCACCTGTGCAATAGTGTCATTCAACCAAGTTGGGTATTCGTGGGCTCTCTGATTGGCGAAGTAATTAACTCAGTGGCAAGGAACCCTTAGCTGGGACTGGGATCCAAGCCAAATTACTTTGGAGAACAAGAACCTGAACTCCAAGGGGAACCTTTCACTAACCATGGGCCTAAAGATAAGGCTACAAGCACTATAATCTTGCCAAATTAACAGTGCTTATCTCATTAAAACTGTGCTGATCTCACTCTCCGTAGGAGAATCTGTTTTTATTTTCCAGAAGGCAATGAAAAAAATGGTCAACCTGATTCCACCAACAAGACCAGAAATGACAGCTGACTCTCTCAAAGGAAATGAGCCATCCCTAACACATCAGCTAGGGCCCAGATGAAACCAGGGAGTAAGTGGTGAGATGAGCAAAGTGCTGCTTCTATAGTGAGCCCAACAACCTGAGCCAGGGTAATGGAGACAGATACCGAGAATACCTAAAACATTCTGTGGTGGGTCAGGCCTTCAGGGACCACCCCTGCCCTTGAGTGGGAGATGTCTAGTTAGAGTTACAACCTAGGTGCTAAAACTGATTGGTCAAATATGAACCAATCAGCTGTCTCTTTGACTTACCTGGGGAGAACTTAAATTAACTTCCCTAGAGGAAGCCGGTCTCTTCTTCCACATGGCCCGGCTGCAGAAGGATCTCTGAATTTCCAGGCCTTAGGAAGGCCTTCCCCACCCCAGCTAATGGATTGGCTGGGGTGGGGCAGGCTCCAGACTTTTCCCTCATGAACCTCTCCTTCTCATGATGGGAGCTCCCTGTTATCTCTTCTGTTTCTGCTTATTTACCTAAACAATATAAGTTTTGTTAAACTCTCTGACATGTTTTCCCCACAATTATGATGGGAAAACTCTGTAACTCCCCATATTCCCTTAAATAATAAAGTCTCTCACTATACCTTACCATCTGATTGTCTATGATTTTAATTCTTTAACTTTATAGACAAGAGCAGGGATACTCTTTAAACTTGGGGTGCATTGAAATTTTTACTGGGAGTTATCTAAATTCTAACCCTTCCCCACATCCTGTATCATAATCCGTATCAATTCCAAAGCAGAAATCCAGAGGCTGCTAAGAGCTCAACCAACACTAAAGTAGACTTGAAACTCACCCACCATAGCTCAGGAAACTTTGCAGAAGAGGAAGTAGAAAGATTGTAAGAGTCATGGTGGGGGAATATCCAAAGGAATTGCTCCCTCCCCCCACTGACTGTCTGCTGCTAGCACAATTCAGAGCCCTCCATCCCATGAAGAATTCCAGCAATCCCACTGAGGAGGGCCCTCAGGGAAAGGGGGCAGGGTGAAGGAAAACAGTGGTACCAACACATAAAATGTACGTACAAAGTTTCTACTTATTAAAAAATAAAAACTGACTCTTTTCAAACAGGTATTCTAAATTCTAAAGGACAGTATCTATATAACTTCTTCCTCTCAGATAACATAAATTAAAGTGCAAAAAGTAGTGTGACTGTTTGAAAAGAGAAATACATGCACCAACCTTCAGGAGGTCAAAGCCAATTTAACTTTCAAAAAAACATAGGGTCTAGGGAGATAGTTAAAGGTCAGAAAGGTGGCTAAAGGTGGTTAAAGGTTTTTGCTTGCAAAGCCTGATGGCCCAGGTCTAATTCCCCAGCACTCACATAAAAATGCAAAGATGCAAAAATAAGTGTCAAGCATCTAGTATTCCTTTACAAGAGACCTTAGGGGTGTGTGTGTGTGTGTGTGTGTGTGTGTGTGTGTGTGTGTGTGTGTGTGTTTGTAGGACAAGAAAGCAGAAGTGAGACTGGTGAGACTGAGAGTATTTGGGGCAGGTACCAGGAAGATGGGGCACAGGAAGCAGAAGGTTAAATATGAATAAAGTTGAGTGATATATATGAATGAAAATATCATTATGAAACTCATTTTTGTATGGTATCAAAAAATAAAAATAATATGTGATGTATACATGTAGTTTCCATAGTACATAATGATTTTCATATTATTTAAAATTTTTTAAACCAAAATGTCAACAGATGTAATTTTAGAATACCATAAAGTAACACAAATACATTTGTAACATTCAAAGACAACACTTCTCAAATATATAGCATTCACACTTTAATGTGAAATGTGAATTTTTTAAAAAACAAAAGGGTTGTTTTGTAAAAATAGTAACATAATTTTAGAAAACCTAAGGAATAGGCCATAGATTATTCAAATACATAATTACATTCTGAAAGATGCTTTATTTAGATGAAGAAAGAGCCTTACTGACAATGCATGCATGTCAGTAAATGCACATATATGATATCAAATTTTAGGATCAAAATTCAAGTGAATTTACTACTACAGACAATGAAGCAATGTTAGATAAAGTCATAGATCTGGGGCTTCAAGAAATAGGGCAAATATTCATCTTCTTTGGAGAAAGTAGATCTTTTAGAGTAGAGGATTCCCAAAAATTTAAATGTGTTAATGGAAATCCCAAGGTGACTACATTTTCTCTAACAGCTCAAAAATCTGTCTTGGGCCACCTACTTTGGACAGCATCCTCTCCATCTCTCACATCTGACACATAACCTCATCTGTGAGAGTTCAAGTTGGGAAGATGCCGGGCTTACATGATGCTCCGATCAGCGATTGATGGAGAGGCTACTAAAAATAGAATCTAGGTAATCCCGAATTGTGTATATCTGCTAACCTATACTGATCTCACTCTCCAATGGAGATTGTGTTTGTATCTTTCAGAATGCAAAGAGAGAGCTGTGGCCCATGTAACCCTACCAACCTACCATGGGCCAATAGCTGAGATCCTGGCAAGAGATGAGCCACCACAGTCATACCGTGGAGGATCCATATGGAACCCTGCAGAGAATGACGGGATGAACAAGGG
Organism: Zapus hudsonius; assembly: GCA_004024765.1. Classification (NCBI taxonomy): domain Eukaryota; kingdom Metazoa; phylum Chordata; class Mammalia; order Rodentia; family Dipodidae; genus Zapus; species Zapus hudsonius. The sequence continues at coordinate 6,487 of PVHP010028592.1, read as the reverse complement.
ACCCACAGCCACAGCCATTCAATTGACACAGGATAAGCCAGTGAGACAGAAACCAACGATTTTCAACACAAAGACCCCTAAGCTCACAACATTAAAGCAGCCTTAATACTCACCAACCACGCCTTGGGGAACTGAGCGGAAGAGGGGGCAGAAAGATTGTGAGAGCCATGGTAGGGGAGAATATCCAGAGGCATAACACCCCTGAGTAACAACAAACTAGGGCCAGGAGAACCGGGCTGAATACTAGGCTATCCATGATCCCCTACCCCAAGGACTGATCCAGACGGCCTATGGAGGAGGATACCCAGCTGATTGAGGATGGGGAAGAGGATTATTGAGGAACTGGGGATAACAACTCATTGTTTACCCATTAAATAATGTAACTCATTATGGACAATAAAAAAAAGAAAGCAAATTTGAGGGCTGAGAGTGTGGCTCAGCAGTAGAGTGTTTGTCTAGAATGTGAGATGCCCTGGGTTCAATCTCTAGTACCAAGGGAGAAAACAGAGAATTCCAGTGGCATATGCCTGTGATAGGATCATCACTTGAAATGTAGAGGTACCTTAGGCATTTAAGGTCTTCCTTGGCTACATAGTGAGTACTGAGTTTGCAGCCACCAAGGACTATATGAGAATCTAGACAGACAGAGAGAGAGAGAGAGAGAGAGAGAGAGAGAGAGAGAGAGAGAGAGAGAGAGAGAGAGAGAATGAAAATCAAAAGCAAAAGATGAGACAGGTAGGTAGAGGGTATCATAAAGCTGTTCCATTGCTATTATTCCAAATCTTCACCAGGCAGAAATCTCAAAGGAGAATCCCTTGCAGTCCCTCATCCAGGGATGCAGGAAGGCCTTAAAATGATTGTTTCAGTGGCAATTCTCCTAAGGAGAGACATCAGGCCAGATGAATTGAGAAAAACATGCCTACCCCATAACAGTGAGGCTTCATATGAGAGACACTGCCATCCTCAAAAACATACTACTAGGACTTGAAGATTTCAGCCTGAAAATACTATACTGATTTTCCCAGAGCACTAGTGGCAAAGGGAAATAGAGAAGAGGAACATCATGGCTTCTAGGAACAATGCAATAGTGAAAACCTACAGAGGAGGCCTTGGATAACGCCAAGGTGGCATCTCCTTAATAAAGGGAATCACACCTCCTCAGTCTCTGTCCTTCATATCACTTAGACCCCTGTTTTGTCTCCCACAGCCCTATCTCCTGTTTCTGATGGCAGTTATCATGTCTAGTGAACAAAAGGAGAAGCCCTGTGCCTGGAAGAGGCCTGCCCATCTCGAGAAGAATGAAAGAATGTGGGAGGTACAGAAGCTAGTGTGGCAGCAGGAGAAGAGTCACCTTCTTCCACTAGGACTGAAAACAAAGCTCTCCCCTGGGGCTTACCTGCTACTGCAGCATTACACATCCAGCATGAGCCTTGGGGAACCCCATCTACTATGGGTGCTGCTATAGCTGTTTCATTCCCAAGAACTAATGAAGGCTAAAATTCAAGTTGAGGAAAAGCTAGATGTTTCCTACATTAGGACTGAGCACAGGAACTAAGGCCCTCTAAGATGGCTCTGTTGGTGAATTACTTGCTTCAAATATCAAGTGAAAGAGTCCATTACAAAGGTAGAAATACTAAAAATGTAATACAAACATGCATGAACAGTTCCCAGTGACCTTGAGAAATACTTCTCACTACCTAGAGCTGCTGCTTGACCTAACATAAAAGAAGTGAATCCCAACAGAAACACCTATGTTCTCATCAACAAGGTGAACATTGAAAGTGATACAAGAGGAAATGGTAACAGAGGCAGACCTATGACTGGCCAGCTGATGACTATTTTGGAGTGATCTTCACCAAGGGCAACTGCACCTCAGAGGGAGCAATCTGGGAAGTTCTCAGTAAGATAGAGGTTTGTGATGGCAGTAAGCACTTCATTTTGGGGGAGGCTAACAATCTCATCACTAAGAATATAATGGGAACAAATTTGCTGGTGCATCAGCCAGTACCCGGCAGTGATCCTCCAAACCATGAATTCCTGTGTGCCTATGCTGAAACCAACAAGATAGATGAAAGTCTTGAAGTTTTTTAGCCTAGTGATTTGGAAACTGGCTATGAGGAGTCACTGAAAGATGAGGAAGAATGAGCTCAAGCCAGAGCCACAGGCTAAGGCTGCCAGGGCCAGTTCACATTGTAAGATGACATCCAGCCCTCTTCTTGTCCCCAGTGAAGACAGGGAGGTAACTAACTATGTGTCTGAAGAGAAAAGTTTGTGTTCTCTTTAGTGGAGGGTGGGATGGAGCTCAGCATGGCACATGTACAAAAAGGGTCCTGTGCATGGCATCATTTGGAAATTGGCTTAATTGTTCCTTTTTTACACAAGATTTCAATATATTCTGAAGACAAGTTCATGAGTGATATGAGTCGTGCGTGTGTTGAGGTAAATGTAGTGTAAGAGAGCATGTTTTACTATCTTACAGAGAAAATGGGAAAAATTCCCATATTAACCAATTTCAATCAGAAAAAGATTAGATAATACATTGAAAATGTGAAAGGAACAAGTGACAAAATGTTAAAGCAATAGAAAAGTCAAAGATAATATATTCTGTTTTTGTCTTTTAAAATAATTTATTTTTATTTACTTATTTATATATGTGAGTATCTGTGTATAGATACCACAGAGTCTTTTTAATATATATTTTATTTATTCGTTTTCAAGCAGATGAGAGAGAGAGAGAGAGAGAGAGAGAGAGAGAGAGAGAGAGAGAGAATGCACCAGGGCCACCACCTTGTGGGTCTAGCTTATGTGGGTCCTGGGGAATTGAACCAGGAGCCTTAGGCACTGGAGGCAAGTGCCTTAACTGCTGAGCCATCTCTCCAGCCCACCACAGAGTCTTTTGTCTCTGCAAATGAATGCCAGTCTGGCTGGGAAATTAAACCCTGGCAGGATTTGCAAGCAAGCATCTTTAATTGCTGAGCCATCTCCCCAGATTTAAAAGCATTATTTATTTGCGTGTTCGTGCGTGCGTGCGTGCGTGCGTGTGTGTGTGTGTATGTGTGTATGTGTGTGTGTGTTACTCCAGGATCTCCTGCCACTGCAAAGACACACCTGTGTCCTGTTTTATATGGGTGGCTGGAGAAACTTTGTAAGATGCACCTTTTACCTGCTGAGCCATGTCCCCAGCCCAGGATCTCTTTCCTTCTAACGGGAGATGAAGAGTGATGCCAGCAGCCAAGGGTGTTCTGGTCTAGGTCTTTCCCTGATCTCTTGGAAGGTGGCTGTCACCTTGTAGGAAAAACCTAGGCCTTTCTTGAGGGCAAGCAGTGTAGTAAAGATGGGGAGGAGAGGTGGAGCTGTGGTAACCAATCTCCTCTGGGAGATGGTACTTAGCATATTAAAGTAACACTCCTTGTTCTTGTGATTCACCCTGCGATTCCCCCCCCCCAGCTCCCTTCTGAGAGCTACCAGTGCACTTGCCTCCTCTCTGCACAAGTTCCTATTTTGGGGGAACTTTGATTTCCACACAAAAGTGTATAAAACAAAAAAGTGGCCCAGTGTGGTGATGCACACCTGAATCCCAGCCCTGGGAGGAAGATCACTGTAAACCCCAGCCCCTCCCCCTGCACTCTCTCTAGTCACTATTCTGCGTTTTTGTTTCTGTTTTGCTTGGAGACGACATCTTGCTATGTAGTCCAAACCATCCTGGATCTCTTGATTTTTCTGTCTCCGATGTATATGTACGCTACAAAACCTAACGCCATTCTGACTTTATCTTTAATCTTTATTGTCCAAAGTTAGATACATTGTATGAGCAAATATTGTGTTGGTATTCCCATTTCCCTCCTCCCTGTCCCCAGTCCACTAGATATCCTCCTCAGTGTGCATACTGGATCAATCCATGGGGTAAGAGGTTATGGACATGAGGCAGCCCAGTTCCCCCACCCCTTTTGTGTGTTGTTGCTGAGGGGGTCAGTATCTCTGGTATTCTCCCCCACCATGGCTCTTACAATCTTTCCACCCCCCTCTTCCACTCAGTTCCCTGAGGCATGGTGTGTGAGTTTTAAGTCTGTTTTATATTCTTGTGTTTACATCATTTTTATTTTGTTCTGTAAGACTGTGATATGTACTAAGACATAACTTGCTTATACAAGGTTAGTGGGTTTGGTGGCACCAGCATTTAATCCCAGCACTCTGGAGGCTAAATTGCAAGGATCACCATGAGTTCGAGGCCACCCAGAGACTACATAGTGAATTCCTGGGTCAGCCTGGACAACACCCTACCTCAAAATTAACACACACACACACACACACACACACACACACACACACACACACACACACGGTTAGAGAGTATGTCAACAAAGTATTATTTTTGGCACATTGCCTCATTTATTTTCAAATGGTACCTGGGCATCAAACTTTTGGAAGACTCTGTGCTAGTTTTGCTTATGTGGACATAATGCTTACCTGGCAAGGGAAATACCATGCTGTAGAATGGCAGGCTAATCAAAGCCTAGCTGTGTCCACTAAAATTTAAAGTCTGAGAATAGGAGAGCTATAAGGATGAAAGTGGGCTCTATCCTAATGCATAGAAATTCAGGGAGATCCAGACAAAACCAGTCTGGTATATATACCCTGGGGCAAGTGAGTTTGGGGGCTTGTGTAACAGCCAGTCCTTCAGTGTGACATTATTTTAAGTGAATCTGGGTGTAGTGGAGTCAGATGAGGCTATGAGAGTGGTCTCAGGGCCTTTCTTCTCAAGGTGAGGTGTCCAAAATTAAACAGCAACAACAACAGAAACCACACTAATACCTAAAATCAAATTGTTCTTAACAGTTACTTTGAGGTCATGGATAAACCAAATAATCCTCTTCCTTCCTAATGAAAGAACCTCTGAATCCTTTCTCAGTGTCCATTTCCCAATACAGCTGAACTCAGAACCCAGCCCATGATTTCATGGAGTTTCTGAGAAAGGATGACACACTTGGTAGTATCTGTTCTGACATTCGAAATCAGAAGCCACAACATAAAAAGTAAGCTTTCTTTTTTTTATTGTCCATAATGACTTACATTATTTAGTGGGTCAACAATGAGTTGTTATCCCCAATTCCTCATTGCCCCCCCATCCCCAGTCAGCTGGATATCATCCTCCATGGGCCATCTGGATCAGTCTTTGTGATAGGGGACCATGGGTAGCCTAGTATTAAGCCAGGTTCTCCTGAACCAAGAGTGTTGTGACTGAGGGGAGCCATGCCTCTGATATTATCCCCCACCACTGCTCTCACAATCTCTCCACCTCCTCTTCCACTCAGTTCCCTGAGTCGTGGTGGGGGAGTATTAAGGCTGCTTTAATGCAGTGAGATTCGGGGTTTTGGTGTTGAGAATCCTTGGTTTCTGTCTCGCTGGCTTATATCCTCTGTTGATTGAATGGCTGTTGCTGTGGGTCGCTTGTTCATCCTGTCATTCTCTGCAGGGTTCCATATGGATCCTCCACAATATGACTGTGGTGGCTCATCTCTTGCCAGGATTTCAGCTTTCTGCCTGCTGTCGGTTGGTAGGGTTATATGGGCCACAGCTCTCTTGCTGCATTCTGAAAAATACAAGCACAATCTCCATAGGAGAGTGAGATCAGTATTGGTTAACAAATATACACCATTCTGGATTACCTAAACTCTATTTATAGAAGCCTCCCCATCAGTCACTTGCATAGTGCATCTTTTCTTGGGAGCCCAAGAGTACGGGATACAGTGCATATTGCCCTGAATCCCCAGTTCCATTCAAGGGTTCCCCCTCACTGAGTAGAATATTTGGCTGAATTTAATAGCTCTTGATTGTCTCCCCTAGGCCCAGGCTCCTCCATTGCACAAGTGCTCCTTTCTTGGTTTGCTGTTCCCTGCCAGTGGGAGGTGTGGTCAGCCTACTCATGGCCGCAGAATGTGTTTCATGCCAGTGGTCTGTTTACTCCTGCTGTCATTGATCTGCTTCCCCTGGCACTTCTGTAGTGCCTTCCAGCACTGAATTAACTGCCATCTGAGGCTGGTTACCATTCCAGACCTCGAAGGGACTCGCGATGCTGATCAATGGCATTCTGTGGTTTCTTCAGCAACAGGGTTTTGCCTCAGGCCTGGAGAGGGCATTTAAGAGTTTTGACAGAATTCCGTCTTGTATTTGGAACCTCATGGTTCAATCTGGTCAACAGCTCAGTGAGGGAAGGAACTGGTGGCTGGGACCTGGGGTTGTCAGACTGATCAATTATTCACAGGCTTAGACATTCTCCCCTAGTACTCATGGCCCCTCTTGACAGTTGATGCCCACTACTTAATATTTCCATTACAGCATGCTCGTGAGGATTTTATGTTTTTGAACCTAATTTGGTTTAGCCTAATGCTTGAGCCATTCCCCACCCCCTTTCAGTTACATCTCATTCATAAACTCTCACTTCTTTCTACTCATCTGCATAGAGAAAACGGTTATCCTGGTTAAGGAC
>PVHP010028591.1:0-23049 GCA_004024765.1 Zapus hudsonius | reverse complement strand
ACACATGTCCACACACACACACACACACACACACACACACACACACACACACACACACACACACACACATGAATACTTTTTAAAAAAATAGTCTTTTTATTGAGAATTTTCATACATGAACATATGGTAATTTGGCCATAAACCCCTTCCATCTTCTCTCTCTTCCACCCTTTCTGTCCCATTAAACCTCCTCCCATTTCTCATTAGTCCTTCTTCTATTTTGATGAATTTTATTTTTGCCCTCCTCCAGCATCCATCTGAAAATGTGGGTGGGCTCAGTATTGTGCAGCTTCTGTAGATGTAATGATAGCCAACAGCTGCAGTCGGGTCTGGAATGCACCAGTCTCATGTCCGAACGATAGGTTCCCAAATTTCCCCTGATCACCTTCTGCCTCCTATTTTCTTTCTGCCCCCTCTTCTGTGCTTTTCCTAGAACCTCCAAGAGCATGATAGAATTGCAGCCTAAAAGGCAGTGAAAGAATATGACAGTTTGACAAACATAATAGTGACCAAAGGTTCTCAGAGGCATTTTCTATTCTAAGTTAGTAATAAGCTTGCACTTCATGGCCTCCTGTAGTTTGAGAGAGTCACTTACATGGTGCAGGCAATGAGTTATGTGAAGTTTTGATATGTAACCTCATGGATAAGGACCTGCTTGCCAACAGTGAACTCTCCAAGCACCTTCTCTTCCCCTATTGCCACAATGTTTCTATGGTGATAAGGTTTTTCATCAGTCTAAGTCAGTATAACAATGACAACATTCCCAGCCTACCCACATGTGGAAAGCAATATGATCAGAAAATAAACATCTGTTGTTTTTGCTAGTTCAGTTATTAGTTACATTCACACATTTAAGTTGAGGACGAAATGCTGCTTGCTCTCTTTCTCCACATCAACCAGCAGCAGCATGGAGATTTTCAAAAGACATCTGAAAAAATTAAATGCTTTCAGATGTTATTATTAATATCTTCATATTAAATCTGTCTATACATTTCCCCCCAAATTGCTCCAGCTTGAAGAATAAGCCAAAAGCTAGAAATATACTGCCACTCTATCAGTTCAGCATTTAAACAATTTATTTTTCTAATTTTCTATTGATGCAAATAATCATAAGGGAACATTGGGGTGTTAGATCCAGCTCTCCTTGCCAGAGCTTGGTTAACGCTCTTGCTGCTATTTTCAACTGTCATGGCCGATTTCAATCTGCTTATGCCATGCTTTCCTCTGCCATCATGAAGATCATAAGCCAAAATAAAATCATTTCCTCTCATCAGCTGATCTTTGTATGGTGTTTTGTCACAGCAATAAGAAGGTAAGTAAAACACTTCATTATTTTAAAATGAAGGAAGGAATAGTAGGAATTGATTAAAGAATGATAAATAATGACATCACTATTAGTTCTCTTAATAACCATGCAACCAATATGAAAAATATTGCTCATCTCCAGGAAGAACTGAAATAGTCCTCACACTACCAGACATAAACCAGGTGTGCTGATGGCATATAATTGTAATCCCAGCAACTAGGACAGCTGAGCAAGGTAGATCAGTGTAAGTTTAAGTATACTATGGACCTCTTGGAGATTTTCATGCCAACCTAGGCTACATATCAAGACCCTGTCTCAAAAAAAGGAAAAAAAAACAGAACAGAGAAAAAAAACAGAGCCACATATACACAAGGGTTCAGGGCACTGGAACTCTCATGGGTATCTTCTGGAAATGTACAGTGATATAGTTTTCAGTAAATAGTTTCACAGTAACCCAGCTGTACAAAGGTACTTTCTCACAAGAAATAAAATCATATGTATAAAAAGAATTGTACTCAATATTTACAGCAATTTTATTCATCAATACCCAAAAATTGAACAAGAAATTCCTCCCAATGTGTATCAACTGGTAAATAGATAATCCAATTGTGGTGTGTCCTCCGGTGGGATCGTATTCAGCAATATTAAGCAACAAATTTCTGACAGCTGTGGAACCATAGACAAATCTGAAAAAAATTACATTGAGGAAAGAAGCCATATATAAAAGAATCCATTTTCTGCAATTGCATTTATATAGCATTATAAAGCAAGAAAAGACATCCATAGTGACATAAATTGTTTCATTTGTGGTTTCAAGTGGAAGACAGTGGTTCCTAATTGCCAAACAGTGGTTATATAAATATATTAGTCTGTCAAATATATCAAGCTGTATATTTAAAATGTGTGCATTTTATTTTATGTAAATTGCACTTTAATAACAGTAGGCTTATAGAGCAAAATAAACATAGATATTCAAAATTTAGACCTTTCTTCCCTACAATTTGACTTTGCTTAATTAATAAACATGATAATTGAAAAAGTTATTGCATGCTTCAAATAATTGTTACAAATTGGGAAGTATTAAAAGTATACTTACAAATTTGATTTAATACATATAGCTGCTTTTTCTTAATTTTGGTATGTGTAAAATATAAGTGGGGGGTATGTGTGGAAGGTGAATGAGTGTATGTGTTATGCACCCATATGTGTATAGATGCACTCCATGCATGCACTTCACAGATCAAAGGAGGGTATCAGTTGTTCTTCTGTATCACTTTCTGTGTTATTTACCTAAAACAGGATCTTTCACTGAAACCTGAGTTCCATGTTTTTGCTTTTAGCTGGACTCTATTGCCAGGTGCTTGAGAAATCATTTTGTCTCCAGTTCCCTCTGCCCTGGAGTTACAGGTACTTGTAATCATACTGGACTTTTTTTTTTAAAAAATAATTTTTATTTTTTAAAGAAAAGATGGGCAGGGGAGAGAGACAATATGTGTGCCTGGGGCTTTTGCCACTACAAACAAACTTCAGATGCATGAGCCAATTTGTGGATCTGACTTTATATGGTATTGAAGTTAGCTTTTTGTTGCTGGCAGAAAGAACTCAACCAAAAGCATATTGTGGAGGAAAGGATTTATTTTGCCTTACATACTTTAAGGGGGAAGTTCCATGATGACAGGGAACACAAGGGCATGAGCAGAGGATGGACAACAGAAATAGCACAGTGTGCAAGGGGAAGCTGGCTGTAAGACCCATAATCCCACCCCTAACAATACATTACCAACAAGGTTCTAATTTCCTAATTTTCATCACCTGTGGATCAAGCATTTGCAACACATATATTTATGGGGTATCTGAATCAAATCACATTTCACCGCTGGCCTGAATAAGCTGATAACCATGCATTATGTAAAATTCAATGCATTTAAGCTTAACCCCAAAGTCCCTATAATTTTTATCAATCTCAATGCTGTTCAAATATCTCCATAATTCAAGGTCTTTTAACTGAGCTATAATTAAAAATAAAACAAAAACTTAGTACCACAGAATAGGCATTCACAATGCAAAAGATGGCATTGGGCATAGCAAAGAAATATTAAACCAATACAAGATTTAAAACAAATAAACAGGGAAAACAGCCAATTCTGTAACCCCAAGTTCAACAACTCAAATCAATAACAAGTCTCCAAGTTTGATCATTGAAACCAGTGATGAGTCTCTGAAGTTCCAATTCCATCCCTCCAGTTCAACTATTTACAGCCCTAGGAATACTTCATCTGATGCCAGCAACTCTCCTTGGCATCCATACCATAGTCCTGGCATATCTATTGGGTCTCCACTGCAACCCATGGTTTATACTCATGGCTCCATCTAGCTTCTTCATGTTGCCCATGGCCATTTGCAAAAAATAAAACCATGCTGCAAATGCAATGAACTTTTTTTTTTCTCCATTTGTTATACTCCATAGTACTAGGTGGGCTACCAATTTATTAATCCAAGGGAGAATCATGTCTACTTTGAATATCAGGAAAACTTTCAAAAGAGTTTTCAGTCTTCCTGCTGTCCCAAGCAGATGAGCTGGCCCAGTCTCAGTGGTTGTCCTTGGTTCTTGCTGCCTTCATTAAAAGACAGGCAGACCAGCCAATGGAGAGTGAGGCCAGCCTATGTTAAAGGGATAGGCAAAAGTCTAATGGGAACTTCTCACTGCAGTCCATAATCCTAGTCTCCATAGGGTTCTGACTTGATTCCCATTTCCAGCTATAGGTTTCTTTCCAGTGAGTAGATCTCTTAGCCAATCAGAAAGACATTGGTTACCCACCTAAGCCTGGTGCCACTCTTGCACAGGTGTATCCATCTTGTCAGGCTGGTTGCTTTGGTATAACAGTGTCACCTGCTTGCTGACAATGTTGTTGGCCATTTTCTCCCAGTAGCTTATATAGACTTTTTAAAACATAAGTGCTCAAGATTGAACTCAGGTTCCTATGACTGCATATCAGGCACTCTTACCTGCTGAGCCATATCTCCAGCCATACATATAGCCATTTTAAAGATGACTTGCTGGGAAGGAGAAGTGATACGTACATTCTAGTTTTAGTTTCTTCTTATAAACATGTATTTCAGGCACAGGAAAAAAATTGAAGCATTCTTCATTAAGTAACTTTTATTATTTTATCTGTTTTATTATTTCCAATCCATTTATGTATATTTATATAGGTAAAATAAATATACATATAAATTTTACTGTACCTTAATATTTTCAAAATATTCTGGTTAAGTACCATGTTTGTTAGAGAATAAAAAGAATGTAACATTGCATATTTGACAATATCTGACAGATGGCTTCACATTACTGAGTACAATGAATTGCAGTAAACTAAATGGAAATGAACTGAATCAGAAGAGTAAAGAACCATACAAAAATTACCCAGATTGCTTTTAAGAAATATGGTTCAAACTTTGCTTCTACTCCTTGCATAGACTTGAAGGAATCATAACTTTTCTTTGGAGCTCTATCTTTTCATTCTCTGGAACAGCATATTAAGACCTATTTTGTACCCAAATCATGATCTACAAAGTAGGAATATGCATGTGGAAGACATAGCAGGTGATAAGAGAAATGTAGTTGCACACGATAGGACACCAATAAGGCAAGTGTCATGAAGGAGAAGAGGAAGCGGGTAGGTTCAGGATGCTAGATCCATACCTAAAGCCAAGCATGAAGGAATCACACAATCCAGTCCTTATTCTGGATCAGCCAGAGCTAGCCTACTTTATACAGGATGTTAGAACACAGTAAGAGCAGACAGCTGACAGTGACAGCTATGGGTAGCTACAGGGCTGTGCTACAACTGGTTAGCAATAGGATGCAGAGGTGATAAACAGGAGAAGTAAGTGATAATTCCTCCTTAGAATTCTTCCTATGCACCGAAGTTCAAGTTTCTTCAAGTAGAAGAAAGCAGTGCTGAGACAAAGGACTTGGCACATTATTTGGAGGTGAGAGATGCATGAAAAAGTTTGGCCCAGGAGATGCCCTCCCAACATAGACAGCCCCCTAGAAAACCAGGAACATGTGACTGCCTCTGTGTTTGCTGATGTCACTCCCCCAGATGAGCCAACATCACACTCATCCCTACAGAGAGTTTTCCAATGAATTATAGTGGGACATCTATAAATAAGAATAAAACAGGAGCACAATAAATAGATGTAAAAAGTATGTGATCAAATATTATTGAAGGAAAGCTAAAGTGGAAGTTGAGTCATAGCAATTTCAATGTGGGAGAAAAGAGAATGAATTGGGAAAATATGGCTAAAAATTAATAACCACTTCAAAAGTAATGGGAAGCCATACATCTGTCTTCAAAATGTCAGTTAGGCATTTGATAAAATTCAATATCTACTTTTCTGTAAGACCGCTTGATGAACTGGAAACGAAAGGAGAAAAATGATTGACTTTCTAAAAAGGTGTTGGGCTGAGGAGATGACTCAGCAGTTAAAGGCATTTACTTACAAAGCCTGACAGCCTGGGGCCAGTTTCCCAGCACCCATGTAAAGCAGGTGCCTGCATCTAAGTTCCAATATGCCTGCAACAACAGAATGTGGAGCCACGGGAATCCAAGGCTGACAGGACTGCTAATCTGATGTTCCTTTGTATTCTGGTAGATCATGTGCAGCAAGAAGGCCTGTCTCAGAGGAGGCGGAGAAGCAGCTCAAAGCTCTCCACTCCTAAACACACATGCCGTGCACATGTGCACATGCAAACACAGGCACATAAATAAATAAGAGAAAAATAAAAAGAATAAAGCCTCTATAGAGCCCACGTTGCATATTCTGTGATTTACCAGAATAGTAGAAATTTTCTTTAAGAATAAGCATGAAATTTACCTCTTACCACTTTCTTTCATCAGTTAGTTTAAAGAACAAATCTACGAAGTAAGAAAATGAAAACAGATGAAATGTGTGAAGTTGGGACAGAGAAATCTCTCCTTACAGTTATGATTGTCTAAAGCATCAACTACAAACTATTCAAAATTCAGTGGCATTTTATTATGGATATATATATATATATATTGATGTGTGTGACTATATATGCTTGTTTGTCTTTATAGTCCTGAGGATTAAATCCAGGTTCTCATGCATGTTAGGCAAGTGTTTTTTTTTTTTTTTTCCCATGCCCCTAACACATGAATTCACTGAAGTTATAGTCTGTATTTCTAGATAAATATATCAACTTCTGGTATTTTATTGCTATTTCTGTGACTATAAAATAATAACATAGTAATCTATCTTAAAACATTCTTTCCAATAGCATTTATCATATAAATTATATGTAAGTAAACATTTTACAAATATTCAAGAATTTTACCAGAATCTAATGAATAAGAGGCATTGAAATAGGCTCATCTACTGATTGGTTGATCTTCTAATTCGTCCTATGTGAAGCAGGGTATCATGAGGTGCATAAATTTCAGTGCCAACCTGTTTTTATCAAGAGCCATAGAGCGACAAGAGGAAGGAATCTGGGCCCAACAATGTCCTTTGGGGTTACCCCTCCAATGACATGATGATCCCCTCAAAGCCCCACCTTCTAAACATTTAATCATCTCTCTCCTTAGTTGCACCCTGACAATCAAGCTGGGCCCTTAAGGAACACTCAGGAATCCTATTATAGTGCTAACCAAAGTTCTTAGTTATTTTTAAGTGCTAATTTGCAGGGTCTAAAATGAATATAGAGACTGTAAAACATACCAGTAAACAAGGATGGAGGAAAACTGACTGTAAACTTATTGTCCCTCACAAAACAATGTACCATAAATCAGTAGTATGATGACATTGGGGAATTGAGCATGGAATGATGGATGGACTAACATAAAATGTAATCATGTAAAAGAGAAAGCACAACTAAAATGACAAAGCTCGTAATGTGTCTCTGTATTTAAGAGATAAAATTAATGAGGCAATTATCATACAGATAAGGAAAAACCCAACAGAACGGGACCTTTCTAGTATCAAAGGCAAATATAAATTACAGTTGGATTGTAAATGCATATATGTCTGAAATATAACCTAAATTGTAGTAGTCAATATAAGAGAACATCTAACATCTTGAATAGAGAAGTGTTTTTTTAATAATTTAGTAAACCCTAAGAAAAGATCTTACTGACTACTATATAAAAATGAGCACCTGCTATTTATTAATTCAAAATTAGAAAATACAAGTTACAATTGAGTTTTAAATCTGAACTCTATGTGATGGGCAATAGAAAATAAACATTTTCATAAGAAAAAGAAAATAGACAAAACCATGAAAGGTGTTTGACAAAGATATAACCACAATAACCAGTAATATTATAAAAAGTCACTCGAGAGCTTGGGAGACTTCTCATGGATACAGCATTTACTGTGTATGCGTATCAGAGTTCAGATACCCAGGACATAAGAAGCAGAACACTGTAGTGGGGGTCTGTAATCACAGTGAACCTATGAAAAGAAGGAAACAGGCAGAGAAAGAAGAATATCCCAGAAGCTCATGTGCCCACTAGCCTAGAGAACACAGCACTAAAAATGGGGGGGCCTTGTGTCAAAAAACATGGTAGAAAGTGAGGAATGACACCAGAAATTGTCCTCCAACCTCCATATACCCTGAAATATATGTACCCACACTACTCTCTCTCTCTCTCCTTTCTCTCTCTCTCCTACTAAAATAAGACTATTTGAAAATTAAAGACCTAATGAAGCAGTATTGCCTACCAACATATTTGTTAAAAACTAAATAGAACAATAAGTGTTGTAGATAGGACTAAGGATAGTTAAGGACTATTTGAAGGAACAGAAAATTTGAAAGAGCATCATTGCTGACGAGGATGCAGGGAAAAAGAAACCCTCATTCACTGCTGGTGGGATTGCAAACACTATGGAAATCAGTGTGGAGACTTTGGAACAGAATGGACATGGAACTACCAATGGACCCAGCTATCCCTCTACTAGGAATCTATCCACAAGATGTCACATCTTGACGCAGAAACATTTGTACAACTATATTTATAGCAGCTCAATTCACAATAGCCAAGAATTGGAATCAACCAAAATGCACATCCATGGAGGAATGGAAAGCGAAAGTGTGGTATATTTACACGATGAAACCTTACTCAGCTGAAAGGAAAAATGACATATCGAAATTTAGGAAAAAATGGTCTGACTTCTAGCAGATCTTACTAAGTGAACACTCAAAAGAACAGAGAATCGAACACTGCATATTCTCCCTCATATGTGGTCCTTAACCAGGATAACCATAAACTCAACCCAGACTAGTAGAAAGGAGTGAGAGGTTATGAATGAGGGGTACAGGCTGGGGGAGGGGAATGGCTTAAGCATGAGGCTAAACCAAATTCGATTCAAAAACATAAAATCCTCACCAGCAAACTGTAACCTATTGAGCAAGTAGTGGGCATCGACTGGCAAGAGAGGCCATGAGTGGTAGGGGAGAGAGTCTAAGCCTGTGAATAATTGATCATTCTGACAAGCCCTGGTTCCAACCACCAGTTCCTTCCCTCACTGAGCTGTTGACCAAAGTGACCCATGAGGTTCCAAAAACAAGAGAGAATTCTGCCAAAGCCCTTGAATGCCCTCCCCAGGCCTGAGGCAAAACCCTGTTGTTGAGGAAACCACAGAATGCCATCAATCAGCATCGAGAAACCCTTCAAGGTCTGGAATGGTAACCAGCCCCCAGATGCCAGTTAGTGCAGTGCTGGAAGACACTGCACAAGCTGCCAGGGGAAGCTGATCAACGACAGCTGGAGTAAACAGAGACCACTGGCATGAAACTCAGTCTGTGGCCATGAATAGGCTGACAATACCTACTACTGGGAGAGAACAGCGTACCAAGAAAGGAGCACTAGTGCGATGGAGGAGTCTGGGCCTGGGGGAGACAATCAACAGCTTTTAAATTCGGCCAAATTTTCCACTTAGGGAGTGGGAGCCCTTGACTGGAACTTGGGATTCAGGGCGATAGGCACCAGATCCCGTACTCTTGGGCTCCCAAGAAAAGATGCACTATGGGAGCAATTGATGGGGGGGGCTACTAAAAATAGAATCTAGGTAATCCAGAATTGTGTATATTTGTTAACCTACACTGATCTCACTCTCTAATGGAGATTGTGTTTGTATTTTTCAGGATAATGCCAGAGAGCTTGGCCCATCTAATCTTACCAACCGACCAGTAGGCAGATAGCTGAGATTCTGGCAAGAGAGGAGCCACCACAGTCATATAGTAGAGGATCCATATGGAGCCCCACAGAGAATGATGGGATGAACAAGAGACCCAGAGCCACAGCCATTCAATCAACACAGAATAAGCCAGTGAGACAGAAACCAACGATTTTCTACACAAAGACCCCTAAGCTCACAACATTAAAGCAGCCCTAATACTCATCCACCATGACTCAGGGAACTGAGTGGAAGAGGGGGCAGAAAGATTGTGAGAGCCGTGGTGGGGGAGACTATCCAGAGGCATGGCACCCTTCAGTAACAACCATACTAAGGCCCCCAGAACCAGGATGACTTCTAGACTATCCATGGTCCCCTCCCCCAAGGACTGATCCAGACTGCCCATGGAGGAGGATATCCAGCTGATTGGGGATGGGGGAGGGGGGACATCGGGGAATTGGGGATAGCAACACATTGTTTGCCCACTAAATAAAGTAACTCATTGTGGACAGTAAAAAAATATTGTTGATTTGAAAATCTAATTAAAGAAAACTTAATTAAAAAAAGAAAATTTGAAAGAACACACAAAAAAAATGCAAAAGAGAGGTAAAATGGCATTAGCTTGGAAAACTTAAAATACTTCCAACCATGAGAACCAAGAGTTCCTCCACCAGCTTCTGGCTTGAAGATTTCCTTGTATAAGTGCTCCAGGGTTCAGACACAACATCGAGAAACACTTCACCTGATCTCAAAACCCATGATTGTCAGTCCAGCTTCTAGGCAAATCAAGGAGGAGTGAGAGCAATCTTGAGGTCAGCATAGTTAACTTCGTTTGACCTTGATTCAAAATCATACTTTTCAAAAATAGCTAGGAAAAAAAAAATAGCTAGGAACGTTGCTACTCATGGTGGAATGTTTGCCTAGCCCCCAATATGGTCCATCAGTGAAAATGAATGCATAAGATGTATATCCAGTAACATGGATGAATCAAAGGAGAATGACACTGAGTAAAGGAATGAAAATCATAAGAATCTAATTCTACATTTTTTGGAACTTTCAAAACATATACAAGAGGAAACAGTATGTTATTTTAATATTAGAAATGTCATAAAAACTAAAAAAATATAATTCTAGGGGGAAATACTACAGAAATCTAAGAGGTAAGCCTACACCTACTGAACAGAGAGGTCGGAATGACTGCCAGCCATACTGTGCTATGATCATAGAGTGTGAATTTTTTCCCACTCAAGTGTAAACAGACCCTTCCCACCAGCAGCTCTTAGGCCATCTCAGAATCACACCACTCTGGTTACAGAAACAGATGATCTATATCTTCATGGCTCTCTCCCTCTGCTTCCTCTTGTTACCAGCATATATTGGGTAATCCTGTAGGGTGAAGTTGATGTACTGTCACTATGCCTTCCCTAACACAAAGACATTACCTGGAACTCTAGGCCAACATATACCCTTCCTTCAGGAAATTATTTTATCATGTGTTCAGTTGCTGCAATGAGAAAGAAAACTGAGAAATTTTTGTCTCCAGTGACCTCTTGCTTTTCAGTGTTTCTCAAATCTCTGGGCAGTCATGGATCAGGTGTTGATGTACTGTATTGAGTTCTTCCCATGCTCCTCCATGTATAACACTTAAAAGTGTTGACCACTGGGAATATAACTGTCAGAAATAGAGTTTCAAGAAGAAATTATATCAGCACCCATATATTTCCATATATCCAACAAGCTCATCATCACCCAAACATTGATAGCACTCATTTCTTTGTCAAGAAACATCTGCCTTAATACTACAGATGAAGAGGACACCCAACATTAAAGTGTCCTTGCCCATTTCTATGATTCTGAAGCTCTGTTTTTGTTCTAAATCGAAAATATGTCACCCTGACAGTTTGTGCAGAGTTCCGTTTGTTTAAGGTCAGTGGTAGTGGACTCTGGTTACAGCCTTTAAATCGAGTGGATGGTGGCAAATTGATGGAAAGATATTTTCAACTTTCATGTTTAGCTAAGCTTCACTGTTCTGACACTGAGCTGTCAGATTCAAACATCCTCCAATCAATAAATGTCACTCAAAGGACAAGAGTCCCTTAGTAGTATGCATAGCACTGTGCATGTAATAGGTTCCCAGGCTGTGGCTGAGTGTTTCCAGAAACCACTTGCCAAGGCTACATCTGGCAGGTGCGTGGTATCAACCATTTGGTCTCCCAGGGAGGAACACCATACCTCAGACTCTACATTCATTTTGCCCAAACTGAGCTGATGTCATTGCATCTTTCTATATCAATAACCTCCCTGTTGCCAGTTGATGAAAAAAATCAGGAAAAAAATACTATCCCCTTGGAATATCGGGGGGGGGGGGGTTTAAGTTTTGAATACTGATGGTAGGCATAGATCCCTCATATGGATGAGTTTTCTTTTTTTTTATATGGAGAAAGGTTTTTTTTTAACCTCTTTAAATCTTTTTATATTCTTTCCCATCTGCTTCCCATTTTTTTATGACAGATTAGACCAAACACAATGAACCAAGAAATACAAAGGTCACTTAAAACCCTCAAGGTGGAAGCACACTACTGCAGGTCCTTGGTTAATCCCATGTGAGTTAGAGCTATTCAAAACCCCCGGGGAGAGTGCAATAAGTGTCTCTGTCTCTAAGCATCAGGCTTTGTGGAGTTGAAGATAACCTTATGAAAATCCAATTCACCCAGAATAGAAAGAATGCAAATGCTGAAAAGTTCTGAAGCCCTGGAGCATATCCCTTAAGCAACCCTTCCTTTTGATGAAAATATTTCTGAAATGTATCCTTTCTTACCTTCTTAAGCTGAGTTTTTAAAAATTCATCATCCCTGGGGCTGGGGAGATAGCTCTGTCAGGAAAGTGCTTGCTTCTCAAATAGGAAGACATGCATTCCATCTCCAGAAGCCAACTAAAAATGCCAGGCATAGGGATGGAGACATGGCTCAGTGGTCAAAATCTGATGGCCTGATTTCAAGACCCCAAGGCCTAAGTAAAACAGATGCACAAAGTGCTTCATGTGTCTGGAGTTTGTTTGCAATGGATTTGGGGTCTCCATTGCTCCTGTAAGCAACATGTCATCCTGCTCTGTCAGTAGCCCCAAATAAAATCATTGATTCACCAAAGTTGATTTTGGCATAAGCATACCTTAGTCTGTTGTTTGTGCCCTATTTTGTGTAAGGATGTTTTGTGTTTGTGTCTTCCCCAAAAAAGTTTACTGTAAAACTCTTGAACACACAAAAAATTTAAAGGCAGTGTTAACATAATAAACTTTGTTAATTTTGCAATTCTTCAGTGTGCAACTAAATAACCACAAAGTGAAAAAAGACCACTGTAATATTCCATAGCATAATAATGTCTATGAGAGTCATCTGCATAATTGTATTATAGAAAACAATTATATTTATATGTAGAAGTCTAGGTTGTGGAGTATACTACACATAGTGTGCCAATCCATTCTTTTCCTATTAGGGATTTGAATTTTTGTAATGTTTTGATATTATGATTAAAACTAGTATGTGCCTATTTTTAAGAGATATATGCATTTCTTTTTGGTGTCTATAGCCAAATAATATGTCATATTCAGTAAATAATGTTAAATAGAATGACAAAGTATCTGTAATGATTTTTATTCCTAACTGAAAAGTATAAAATTTCCAATTTCCCATATAATTGATAATGCTTCACATTGTCAATCATTTTTGGTTAATAAATAATGTGTTTTGCCAGGAAGAAGGCAATAGTGCTTTTTGGTGGTTTTACTGCTACTTTTGCAGATCAGTTGCCTTTGAGTGACTTTGGAACAACCTACATCTTCTTGCTCTTTTGTTGTATCTCCTAAGGAAAGCTAGAAACATTTCCTTTAGTTACCAAGATGAGTTGAACAGGACAGATCAAGTTATCCACTTCTTTCAAGAAGCAGGATGTTTTTAGAAGGATTACCCCACTGAATTACAATGCTCCAGGATATAAAATTTAGAGACTGATGCATTCATGATCCCAAAATGAACATTAATAATCTGCTAAAGAGACACTTCAGTGGATTGGGGACAGGGAGAGAGGATAGGAGAGTAGAAGTCAATGGGAATAAAAACAATACCCAACATATTCAAACAATAAAATTCATAATAAAAAATATCCAGAGGAGGTTTCTGTCTACAGTGCTTCAGTTCTAGAGCCTTCGGATAGGTATGAATGAGACTCCATCTACCTTATGTATCCTTAAGGGTCTGATTCAAAGTGAACCCTAGGGCTGGAGACATGGTTCAGCAGTTAAGGCACTTGCTTCCAGTGCCTAAAGACCAGGATTCAATTCCCCAGTACCAACGTAAGCCAGACGCACAAAGGGGTGCATGTGTCTGGAGTTCCTTTGCAGTGGCTAGAGGTCATGGTGCACCCATAAACTCTCTCTCGCTCCCTCTCTCTCTCTCTCCTTCTCTCCATATGTATCTCACTGCTTGAAAATAAATAAAATATTAAATACTAATGAACTCTAGACCACTGGGTGGGTAATAAAACCACACCATGGGGATTTGGTTGCATGTTGCTCTGTCTTGTATCCAAACCACTTGGTAACCAGTACACAGTAAACCTATGTCATAATTTTTAATTATGATCTTTATTAATATAAAACTTCCAAGTATCCCCCATAAGCCCTTTGTCTCTAGCTGGTGGCACTGTAACCATTAGTTGGTTGAGCCTTGCTGAAGGAAGTGAGTCACCTGTCTTTGGGTTTTATAGCTTAGCCTTACTTCCTATTCACTGTTTACTGGCTGAAATGCTACAAGCCAAAGCCCACCTGCCATGCCTTATCTGTAATGAAATTTCATTTCCTTTCCTTAAGCCCCAAACAAACCCTGTCCTTGTCTTTCCTTAAGTTGCTTCTGGCTATGTATGTGTTCATAGCAATAATAAAGTAATCAATACAATCTTCATATAATTTTGTTTTACTTCCATTGTTTTCATTTCACTCTTGAGTTATTTTGACATTAACATGCAGTTTGCACAGATATTTGGGTTTCCTATTTAATTCATAAATATATCTATAGTCATTTATTTTGCATTCCTTCTATCATCTCACCAAAGTTACCAAACAAAGAAAATTAATAGCATTTTTTATAAAACAAAAGTATAATCCACTGTGCCCGTCATGCAAGCATCAGAGGCAGGTCGATCTCTCTGAGTTTGAGGCCAACTTGCTCTACATAGAGCTCTAGTCCAAGTAGAGCTACATAGTCAGACCTGGTCTAAAACCAAACCACACATGCAACAGTATCTGGATTTTATACACACGGCAGTGTAATTCACTGGCTGGTCAACCCTTTTAGGAGGATCCTGATTCTTGAAGGAAATAGTTTACTTGATCAGGTCTGTTCAACTCATCATAACTGAAGGAGATGTTTCTATGTAAATTCTTTCTGTGTAAACTACCTGTGAATCTAAAAACAACTCAAGAGTGAAATGAACGTAATGGAAGTTTATAGTATATAGACTCTGTGAGAATTGAGGTTAAGAAGCAAATGAAAGATTTTAGGCAGAGACTTTGTGAATTTGAAGAGAAGGGTCTCCTATTAAGAAGCTCTCACTCCAAATATTTTGGCAGCTTTGATGCTCCTGAAAAGGTATTGAAAGAGGAATGGGGATATTTACACACCAGGTGACCAAAACTTCCAAGGATCCCCCAAATGAGTGGGTTAAGCTATCCAATGGGGATGCTGTTGTTTGTATTGGTAAATCTTACATTAGAACACTTATTTCCTCTTATCTAATCTCTTGTTTGCTTCCTATCCCAGGAACCTCTGATTAGAGTATTTTGAAAAAGAAACTGCTTCGAGAGAACTAGAAAATCTAAAGAAAATATCTTCCATGATTGGTTATTCCTGTTGGTATTGAATGTTTGCAGTCCACTGAGGTATGAAAATTATAGGTCAGTGTCTCTGTCACATCAGGAGTCTGAGGAAGAAGCTATCCACATCCTTGCAGATCTGAAAGCAGTAAACAGACAAGAACCAGTGGCAGGCACCACCTTCACAGACAACCTGCAGTGACTTAATTTAGCCAGTCAGCACCTTATCATCAACTTTCCAAATAGTCTACAAACTGGGGATTAATCAGGCAAAACCTGAGCCTGTGCAGACAAATCCAAGCCATAGGACAAGCGACTTGACTGAAAAGCATACTGCAAATAGACTAGAATTGATTCATTTAACAGAAATTAACAATGTAACTAGAATTATTATTTTAACAAAATAGATGCTTGTCAATATTTCTGAATACTAAGAAGGTGCAAAAGCATGCTCAAATAAATTTGGATAGATTTTTTTAAATTCCTATTAAATATGCATATATGTCCATGTTTGTATATAGATACCTGCCTGAATCAAAGATTAGCTTTCATTTTCAGTCTTACTATACAATCAAATGTAAAAAGATGTCAAGCTTCTAATAACTTCTATTAATTATATACTATATATGTTATATCTATCTATCTATCTATCTATCTATCTATCTATCTATCTATCTATCTATCTATCTAATGTTCAATCCTAAGCAAAAATTAAGTAAAATAAGAACATAAACTAAAACATTGGGTTCTGAATAAGAATATTTCTGGCTCATTCACTGGAAATAAATATTTTAATAGATATAACGTCAAAAAAGTCATTTGATCCTCATTCATATATTGAGAAAAGGGACAAAGTAGGCACTCACCAGACCCCAATCACCAAGGCTCTGTCTGAGCTCTGTCTGTTCTATATGTGATCGCTTGGGAAGCACATATACTACTAACCTTCTAAGTGATTCTCCTTTTCCTCCATCATCATAAGTCATGTCTTTTCAATATTTTGAACATTTTTTTCATTGTTTCAACCTAATACTGTTCTCCTGAAGAGAAAACCCATTATGTATCAATACCCTTCTTTGGAATATAAAGATTTCAATGATTCTACTAATTTTCTCAGAAATTTCCTTACACATATTTTTACAGATGTTACTCAACCATTAATTTGGATTTATTTAACTGGGCTCCCTGCCCAAATTATGGCTTAAAAATATGAAACAAACATGTGCATAACACGTACTAATAAGAATGTACCAGAGGAGAGCCCTGGAGATGGTGAACTAGACTAAGATCACTCTCCAACATCCCCATAAATCTGAAAAACAAAACAAAACAAAACCTGATCCATGACTGCCCAGAGATTTGAGAAACACTGAAAAGCAAGAGGTCACTGGAGACAAAAGTTTCTCAGTTTTCTTTCTCATTGCTGCAACTGAACACATGACAAAATAATTTCCTGAAGGAAGGGTATATGTTGGCCTAGAGTTCCAGGTAATGTCTTTGTGTTAGGGAAGGCGTAGTGACAGAAGCATGAGGCACCTGCTCACATTTCATCTGATGTGAGGAGGCAGACAATGATGAAAACTGGTGGGCAGCTCACTTTATCTTTCTTATTCAGCCAAGGACCTCAGACCTACATCTAGGATGGGTCTTGTGACCTCATTTAATCTAATCTAGAATCTTCCTCACCAACATGCCGAGATGTTTGCTCCTAGGGTGACTCTAAGTCCCACAAAATTGACAACATTAAACATCACAAGTAGAGAGTAGAAACAGATCAAATCCAGAAATATCGAAGGCATGGGTTCACAAATGAAATAACCAACTCCTCCTAAGTATGTTAAATGGCTTAGAAGAGAAGTGGAAAACTCCCCATCTCTCTATTCTTGGGCTGCAAATCGAGAGGGGAAATGTGTCCAGCAGCAAGCTCAGTAGAAACAAAGCCTTAGAAGGGAGGTTTGAGTGAGCACTGGAAAACAGAGGTCTACAAAGTACTTGCAACATGGCTGATCCTAACCTCCTCCCATGCATAGGTGAAGGATGGACGTGGTCCATATTGTCAAACCACTCTTCCAAGGAGAGCAGCACCAATGTCAGTACTGCACATAGCCACCCCAGAACAACACTTAGCTTTACCAATGAGGCAGGCGATGCTCTACCGATCATAGGACTGTGAGAAGTTAACTGAACTTAACAGGAATCTGTGGATGGGAATGGACTGTGAGTTTCTAGTAGAACAACTAAGGTCCTTAGTTAAGTAGGATGAGAAGATCCAGCAGCAAAGATAAACATAGGGAATTTATCCTTTTAGGATTATTTCTGCATTATTCACAATAGCAAAGAAATGGAGCCAGCCTAGATGCCCGTCAATGGATGAATGATAGATGAAATGTATAAACAGCTATAAAGAAAAATGAAATTATGAAATTTTTAGGCTTGGGGAGATGGCTCAGTAGATAAAGAGCATATCCGACAAATGTGAATACAAGTTCATTTCATCATGTCAATAATCCCAGTATACCTCAGGAGAAATAGGAGAAATAGGAGGCTGGTAAGGCAACATGAACAGGAAGCAAATGCTTTAGGGCTCAAAAACCATGAACATGCAAGCTGTACACAGAGAACAGAGCCAGGCAACTAATCACCAGGAGTCAGAGACCAAGAACAATCTTGTCACAGGTTCTCCTCCATTGAAGAGCGACAAAAATGACCTTCATTAAGGATTATGGAGAATGTCAGTCCATATTAACAAGAGAAGAACTTGTTTATTTATGATTCATGGAGCTGAGAAGAAGCCTCAGAGGTAAGAGTACCTGCCTTCTACACAAATATGACAATCCCAGTTCAATTCCCAAAACCCACACATGACTGTACCCCAGTCTTGAGGGAGTCAGAAACAAGAGGATTGCTGGGGCTCCCAAGTCAGCCACTTTAGCTGAAAAACAGGAAGTTCTAGGTTCCCTAAGAGATCCAGTCGTAGGGAAGTAAGGTAGACAAGCCAGAGGGGCAGACATCTGATATCTTCTTCTGGCTTCTACACTTGGAGTTTTCCTATCTGCATACACATGTAGACATGTCATATGAACACACACACACACAGCAACAGACCACATATATTATACATATACACACCATACACACCAAAAAATTATGATTCATTTATATACCAAGCCCATGCAATTGGTAAATGTTTTCCTGAAACTTTTAAGGTACTAATAAAATTTTAGAATAAAATACTGTAACTTTTTAAAAATAAAGCTATAGTATTTTATACTAAAAGAAAAGAACACTCTAAGTCTGTTTCAAAATATTACCAAAAGCAGTAAGCATTTAATTAGAAATAATATATATTATATTGTTTTATATTCTGTATATTCATTTAAATATTGAAGTTGTTATGAAACATATTATTTTTATTTTTTTATATTTGTGTGTGCTTAAACTTTTATCATTAATGGAAATAATAAATTAAGCAAACATTAATGTTGAAATGTAGGTTTAAAATAACTCAAGAATCCATTCATACTGCAAAAAATGGCTTTAGGCATTAGCAAAAAGAGATTGAACCAATACAAGATTTAAAACAGACAGGGAAAGCAAACTCTAACCAATAATATTCATTTATGGGGCTCTTGGAGATCTGACTCTGCCCCTCCAGCTCATCTACTCACAGTTAGGAAAACATCATTCAGTACTGGCTGCTCTCCTTGGCAGCCATCCCATAGTCCTGGCATTCACTGGGTCTCCTGCAACCTGTGGTTCATCCTCATGGCTCCATTGGACCTCCACTCACGCAATCCAACACACCTGCATCACACTGCCCATGGCTGTTTCCAAAAACAAAACAGTGATGCAAATCCAATGACTCTCTTTCCTGAATTTGTAATACTCTGTCCATAGTACCAGGTGGGCTACCAATTTGTTAGTCCATGGGGGAACAAAGCCGATTTTGAAGATCAGGAAATCCTTTTCAGCATTCAGGCCCCTACAAAGAGTTCATATTCTTCCTGCTGTCCCAATGCAGATCACCTGGCTCAATATCCATAGTTGTAATCTCTCAAGCAGTTGCAGGTGAACAGGCAGCAGTTTTGTCCCAAAGTTTTCATATCTTTCTGTGCCATCTCCATCTGCTCACACCAGTCCATTTCTAGTCAAATCAACTCTGCACAAGTTCTCAGGACACAGGCAGGCAGAATGTAGCAAGCCTCTCACGGCTTCCAGACCAGTCCTGAAAAAGTTCTTTCTCACCCTTGTAACCAAACCTCAGAGTCCATAGTCCTTACTGAATTCAGGTCTTTCAATTCTGACCAGAATCCATGAAGCTGTACTTACAATACTGCAAGAAATCTCTTAGGCTGAGATTTCAAATACTTCCATGTTCCTCCTGTGAATCAAATCCAAAAGGCCAAAGCCACAGAATCAGGGCTCTATCAATAAAGAGCAATCCCACTCTCTGGTACCAAAATTGTTGTTTGTCAGCTTTCTCGTTGCTGTAACAAAGAACCCGGCCAAAGCAGTTTATGGAGGACAGAGTTTACTTGGCTTATAGACATGAGGGGAAATACCATGATGACAGTAAAAATGATGGCATGAACAGAGGGTGGACATCACCTGCACCAAAGCACTGTAAACAGTGGCAGGAGGGTGTGTCAAACACTGGAAAGGGGAATCTGGTTTATAACAGCCATAATCCCACCCCGAACAAGACATCTCCAGTAAGGTTCCAATTCCAAAATTTCCATCAACTGGGGATCAAACATTCTTCACACATGCATTTTTTGGGGACACCTGGATTAAACCACCTCAGACTTCATATCTTATTACAGTTATTTCTACATCCATGTTTATTGTTACTCTATTCACAGTAGCTAGAAATTAGAGCCAGCCTAGATGCCCAACAGCTAAGAATAATGTAAATGTGGAGCATACATACAATGAAATTCTAGGAGTAAATTTTTTTAATTATGAGAGTTTCAGCAAAATGAATGGATTTGGAAATAATTATATTAAGTGAGCTGTCTGTAAGTAAAATAATGCATGTACTTTCTCATATCTAAATCCTATTTATGCATGTGTATATAAATGGTGGTAAATGTGGGTAAAAGTTAAAGAGAGGGTGATAAGAGATAAGGAGGAATGTTGTACATAAAGGACAAATGGACACATGGGACATGTTAGGCAGACAGGAGGTAAGGTGATACTAGGAGAAGAAAGGAAAAGAAAAAATGAAGGGGAAGAGAATTAAATAAAAATGTTTTTGGGGACTGTAGAGATTGCTCAGTGGTTAAGGCACTTGCCTCCAGTGCCTAATGCCTCGGGTTCAATTCCCCAGGACCCATATACGCCAGACCCACAAGGTGGTGGCCCTGGAACTCTTGTGTTCTCTCTCTCTCTCTCTCTCTCTCTCTCTCTCTCTCTCTCTCTCTCTCTCTCTCTCTCCATCTCTCTCATCTCTGCTTGAAAATGAATAAATAAAGTATTTAAAAATGTTTTTGAAAATGCCATAATGATATGTAGTGTGCTAACTAGAAAATAAAAAAAAAGAATAATTTCCCCAATTATTTCTGTGGCTCTGTGGTGAATTTTTTTCCCTTAAAAGAATTTCACTATGATTCACAGATAAGAACCCCAAGGGAGAGAGAAAATTAAACCGACCCCCCCAAAAAAAATAACAAAATGACATGTTAGGAACTATGGTTTCTTGCCACTTATTTCTGTTGGATGATGTGGCATTTTAAAGTTGATCATTGATCAAATAAATAACAGAGAAAGGAATGTCCATAGGAGGAAGTTTATGTGTCTTGTATCTGAAATATATAAGCTGTACAGCTGTCCTCAGAAATTTCTCTAATCAGTTTGAGTTTACTACTAATATAACATTATGATTAAAATTGTTTTTGATTGTGGCTCACTTGTTTTATATTGATATTTTGTAGTTGCTATTCATTATATAAGGTGATACATATCATGATGATATATTTGATTAAAACCCACAAACGTGGGCTGAGAAGATGGCTCAGTGAGAAAGAATACTTAATGAGCAAGCATGAGGACCTGAGTTCAATTCCCAGCACCCATGCAGCTAGGTATGGCCTCATGCTTCAGTAATCTAAGTGCTGAGCAGGGTGGAGACAGGAAGATCACTGTGGCTACCTGATCAGCCTAGCTAAAAAAACAAAACAAAACAACAACAACAACAAAAAAAAAAAACAGCAAGCTCCAGGTTCTGTGAGAAACCCTGTCTTAAGGAAATAAAGCAGAAAATTGGTAAGAGGGAAAAAATATCCTCCTCTTGCCTCCACATTTGTGTGCATGGGTATGCATCTGTACACACCTTCATACACACACACACACACACACACACACACACACACACACACACACACACACACCTCAAAAATGACCACAAACATACTACAGTAAAGAGAAAACTTTATAAATTCACTTATGGAGATGTCTTATTACTTGATATTAGCAAAATATTTGAGCTGGAACAATTTATAAAGAAGAGAAATCCCTTTGTTCTGAGATAGAGTCTTGTTACAGCTTTATGAAAGGAGGGATAAGCATGTTCACATGTCAGCAGGAAGGAAAATAAATAAGCCAAAACTTACAAGGCTGTGTATTGTGTGTGTGAAAGCAGGAATGCTCACAAGACCTCCTCACCTCTGAGAGCATATGACATGGTGACTGATTTTCAATGCCTGAATTTTGGAGAGGATGTATATAAATTTAGCCTTCCCTGGTCAGATCAGAAGCAGCTAACATATAGATAAGCAAGCTGGGAAAAGAATACTTTTTGCCCTGGAGTTCAAGAAGAATAGACAGTTTAAGTAAGTCTTGATGATTATTATGTGGGCTTTTCCAGTTTAGCAGGAAGAAAGAAAAATGTATCTTTAAATGAGGGACTTGGAATTCTTGGTGCAGTGTGAAGATCATATTCTTAAATGCTTATCAAAAGCTACTTATTTATTAAGTTTTACCACATTCCATTAATTTCATGGCAGTGCGACAAATTTTATAGTAGTCATGAAAATTGGGCATCATATTTTTTTCATTTTGCAAATGAGAAATCCATGACTCCAGGAATATAGCCAGTATGGAAGAGATAGAAGGGGACTGAGCCCCAGTCTAATTTTCTTTATCTTTCTTACTAAAGAAGAAATAAAATATTGACTGTCCAAAAGGAAACATTTCCATTACAGTTATTAATAGAATAATGCTGACAACATTGTTATAATAACTTTCATGTACATTTCTTTTCCTTTTTTATTTTTAAATGTCTTTATTATGAATAAATATATAGATTGTATGACCAAATCTTGTGAATGTGAACTGTTTCCCTCCTCTCTGACCTCTACCCACTGGGGTCCATCCTATGTGAGCATAGTGGATCTGTCCATAGATCTAGTTATCATAGTTATGATCACAGTTATGAACTACACCAGAGGTAGCCAGCTCTTCTTTATTTTATTTTTTTCTTCCGTCTTTGTGAGTAGTGCTATAAATTTAGATTTTGGGCTATTAATTTTACCTTTCCCCTCATTAGCTTCCTACAGGCATTTGGCTGTCTACAGATGTCAAGCCCTTAGGCTATAAAATTCACTAAGCAATTTGTTTTGAAATATTCATCCTCCAAGGGCCCTTCTTTTAACTTCTGTAAATCTGCTCTTGCTTT